>SRPW01000173.1:0-33992 GCA_018360225.1 Claviceps pusilla | reverse complement strand
ACTTGCGTTGTCTTCAGACAAGTCCTGTCCACTTTCTTCCCTTTTTCCCTTGTCGAGAATCTTTCGTCAAGGGAAAAAGGGAAGAAAGTGGACTTGCGTTGTCTTCAGACAAGTCCTGTCCACTTTCTTCCCTTTTTCCCTTGTCGAGAATCTTTCGTCCCATCCCCTAGGCCCGTATCCGCTCTACTTCTTTCTGAGCCCCGTCCTTTCGTCGCCTTATTCAACGACCCCCGAACCCCATCTACATGACGACTCCAACCGCTCCAACCGACCCTCGATACTTATAGGCCCTCGGGCTCACCCCGGCATCGACAAGCTTCCTGTTTATTCCACAAGCACATCGGGAAGCCATGACCAGTCGTCAAGATGAGCCGTCCTCCGGCTCGAGGCGGTCAAACGGACGGGCCATTGGCCAATTTATAATGCGCAATGAGATTGGCAAGGGCAGCTTTGCTCAGGTATACTTGGGCTGGCACAAGGTACGTCGGAATGACTGTGATGCCGCCCGGGGAGAACGTGCGAGTAGTGTCTACGTCATGGCTTTTGCATACAGTTATCGTTTTGTTCGGTATCTTGGTTCGGTTGTGAAATGAAGAACTCTTGTTCCATGATGCTAATCCCTTGTCTGTTTTGATGCAGGACACAAAAGCAGCCGTGGCCATCAAGTCTGTCGAACTTGGACGACTTAACAAGAAGCTCAAAGAGAACCTATATGGAGAGATCCAGATCCTAAAGACACTACGACACCCCCATATTGTTGCCCTACATGACTGTCTTGAATCACCTAGCCACATCAACCTGGTCATGGAGTACTGCGAGTTGGGCGATTTGTCTCTTTTCATTAAGAAACGGGACAAGCTGTCGACACATCCTGCTACCCACGACATGGCTCGCAAGTATCCCAGTGCGCCGAATTCGGGTCTTCATGAAGTAGTCATACGTCATTTTTTGAAGCAGCTGGCCAGCGCCCTGGAATTCCTACGGAGGAAAAATTACGTTCACAGAGATGTGAAACCTCAAAATCTGCTTCTTCTTCCCTCACAAGCTTTCAGGGACGAGGCAAATCTTCCCATAATGTCCGCCAGCCGAGACTCGTTAATACCTGTCGCTGGCCTGGCGTCACTGCCCATGCTCAAGCTTGCCGATTTTGGATTCGCACGAGTCTTGCCCGCCACCTCACTTGCTGATACACTCTGCGGCTCACCCTTGTACATGGCCCCCGAAATTCTTCGTTATGAGCGATATGATGCCAAGGCAGATTTGTGGTCTGTCGGCACTGTTTTGTATGAGATGGTTACGGGTCGTCCTCCCTTCCGAGCTCGAAACCATGTTGAACTCCTACGCAAGATAGAAGCTGCCGAGGATATCATTAAGTTTCCCAGGGAAGTCATCATCAGCTCCGAGATTAAAAGTCTTATCCGCAGTCTGCTGAAGAGGAGCCCTGTCGAGCGTCTCAGTTTTGAGAATTTCTTCGCCCACTCGGTTGTCGTCGGCGACATTCCCGGACTTGTCGAAGACGATGTCTTGAAACCACCACGCAAGAGAGAACTGCAGCCCATTCCTCAGGGAGAAGAGCTCTCACCATCTGCTGGGCCGGTTCATACTCGTCAACAAGAATCTGGTTCGCCGCCGCCGCCGCCGCCTCCTCCATCGTCATCATCAACATCACGAAATGCTGATTCCACCAGGCCTCCAGGCGAACCGGCATCGCGGTCGCTCCCATTAGGCAACCCACACAATGGCCGAGATGATCGCTACAACGAAAATCAGTCAGTAGATGACCAACGATCCGGAGGCTCTTTGCGAGATAACGAGGCCAGTCTTGGTATTCAACGACCATCAGCACATCATGCTGTTTCCATGCCAAACCAACACCGGATTTCAGATCGGTCTTCTCGTGAGCCAACGGTTGCACCGCGAAGCCACCTGCCTCAGGACTCCTCATCAACCCGTGTTGTCAGACAGTCGTCAAGTGGCATGCCACTTAGTGAAGAGGAAAAAGCGGCGCAGGAGGTCATGTTTGAAAGAGATTATGTTGTAGTGGAACGAAGACATGTCGAAGTCAATGCTCTGGCAGACGAACTGGCCGCGAACGAGCAAATCTCCGGTCAACGATCAGGACCCCGTTCGGCACAAATGGTGCGTCGGAGCACGCAACAAGGGGCTCCAACCTGTACGACGGGTGCCATCCCGACGCCCACGTCTCGAACCGCCCTTGTTGCCCAAGGTCGTGCCGCTCACGACCGCAAGTCATCGTACGAGAAGACTCTTTCTGCCAGTCCCAGCTCAGCGTCCAGCGCCATCTCCAAAGCAATCCAAGACGCCAGTCTGCGCCTGTTCGGGTTCAAGGTGGCTCCAGTTCGTGGCAAGGGTCACTCTCCTCCCACATACCAACCGTTTCCGGCGTACCCGACCCCGTCACCGCCGAATAGTCTGATCGGAGACGGGAAGAGCTTGGCTTCGGCGGATGATGAGGACATGAGGACCAAGGAAATGATGGCAGAGTATGCCGAAAGAAGCGATTGCGTCTATGGATTCGCCGAGGTCAAATACAAGCAGCTGGTGCCCCTAGCGCCGTCGGCGGACCGTGGTCTAGGTGGTGTCGGCGTCGATGAATACTCACAAGATGAGGACGGCCTCACTCTCGAGGCCGTCATGTCTCTTTCTGAAGAAGCTCTGGTTCTGTACGTGAAGTCACTTACTTTGCTCGCACAGGCCATGGATCTTGCCAGCGTGTGGTGGTCCAAGAAGAGTCGGGGAGATGGTGGTAGCGGCGTATCAGCGGCCGTGTCAGAAAACCTGGCCCAAAGCATCAATGCCATTGTGCAATGGGTGAGACAGCGTTTCAACGAAGTCTTGGAGAAGTCTGAGATTGTCCGCATGAAACTGCTGGACGCGCAAAAGATGCTCCCCCAAGACCACCCAAATCATCATGCCAATCAAGAAACCGACTCCTTGTCGTCGTCGTCTTCGGCGTCTGGGACAAAACAAGTGTACCTGACGCCGGGTATCAGTGCCGAGAAACTGATGTATGATCGTGCCCTCGAGATGAGCCGCGCAGCTGCGATTGATGAGGTGACGAACGAAAACCTGCCGGGATGCAAAATATCGTACATTACAGCCATTCGAATGCTCGAGGCGGTGCTGGACAACGATGATGATGGAGTGGCCCGGCGGCTAGCTTCTGGCAAAGAGCCGGCCAGAAGCTGGCCAAGGGAGTCTGGCAATGATCTGGATGGCGATGAAGAGGCTCATGTACGAAAAAGTAAGTGGTGATGAACATTGGAGTTGTTTTGTTTTGTTTGTTTCTTCTCCTTCTTCTCCTTCTTCTTCTTTTTTTCTTTTCAGAAAAAAGGTTTTACTAATTGGCCTTAACGCTCGTAGTGATAAAGATGATCAGAGGCCGTCTCGCCGCGGTAGCAAAGAAGCAGCAAATGATTGCCGACGCCAACAGCAAGGAACAACACGCGCAACTGCAAGCAGCACGTCGACGAAGTGGCGATGTTACACCGCGTAGCGTACCATCGCATGGCTAGGGAGCCAATCCTGCATGTACCGTGGCCTGGATGATGGAACTCCTCATACACAGAATGACCATAATTCGATGACAGAAGAAGAGTCAATCAGGTCAGAAACCATGGACCATGGACGGTGGACTGCGGACACTACACAAAACACAAACAGAGAGCATTCAAACAGCCCCACGGCTGGCGGAACATTTTCTTATTTTGATTTTCATTTTTTTTTCCCCTTCTGATGCATGTACTGTCTTTTTTCTTTACTTTCTCTCTTTCTTTCTTTTTTTTTTTTTTGACTGTTTTGGTCATGATGGCGACATGGGAAGACGGTTTCGAGCGCAGAGCTTGATGACGGCTGTGGTATTTTTCACATGCATGAAGTCGGCAAAGACAGGTTCATGGGCGTTTGTTACTCTGTATAGCGATGGCGAAGGATGTGGTGAATAATTTATGAGCCATGAGAAGCGGTGTGATATTATTTCTTCTTGGTTGTTATTTTTTTATTCCCATATCTATATCTTGATTCCCTTTGTCCCCGTGTCGTGTATGCGTGATATGAATACTCCTGGACATCCCAGATAGAGCTACTCTGCTTTACTTGCTGAATTTCCCAATCGAGTTTAGCATAATCATTGGCATTGTGCAGGGTTGGTGTGTAGGTGAGAATAAAAGTGAAAGGAAAAGATGGAATAATATAAAGAATAGAAGAAAAGAGAAAGAAAAGAGAAAGAAGGAAGGAAGGAAGGAAAGAAGAAAAGAAGAAAAAGAAAGGGAAAGAAAAGGAAAGAAAAAAACAACTTTTTGACTTTGATCCTTCGTCTAGGCAAAATCTCAGACATCCAGCCATCTATAATGTAAACCAGCAGGAATAGATCTACACCGTAAAACACTATATGAACGTCGCAAAATTTCCTGCTAGGCCTTCATGTCCGCGCCGCTTTCTTGGTGACTTGGTCGTGATGCGGTCGTTTAATCATCACGAGTATCTGAACGAGTTATATAGCTCCCGATTATATACACCACAATGACCAGTCTGTTGTCCCGGCTAGGTAAGGTCTATTGATAGTTATGTGGCATTACGGCCGACATATTACTCCGAATTGGAACATTCGATGGCAAGGACACTCAACAGTCTTGGCTGTGGTTCAGTGGGACTGGATGATTCGGAATTATTACAGTGTGGCATGAGCGGGAGGGATCGCATCGAATGGCTTTTGTTTCAAAGATGTAGTGTACGATGCCGAGTTCGCTCGGTGGTAATGGCTATGTTGATGGAAACGGTATATTTGGTGGCGAACGAGCAGTAGTTTGGGGAGTCCAAGGGGCGGGCATGATTGCGTATTCGGCAGCATTGTTTCTCCTTTTTGTGTTCCTCTCTCTCTGTCTGTCTCCCTCATCCATTCTCTCTGGCTCTCTCCCTTATTGTTTTGTATTTTCTTAAGCCGAGCACGCATTTAGCAACGACTAACCAAAGCATTAGCCTTCGTCATCGAAGCCAAGGAATAGAACAAGCCACGGCTATCGGTCCAGAAATGTAGAATGAAACAAAGGTGAAGCAGGAAGCGCTGGTGGCCCAGATTTTTCTCATCATTGATGGCCTTGGGACAATGCTGGCATTCAATATTTTTTTCCCCACCACTGCCGTCTCAAAAAGATGTGGGCATCTTGAGAAAATGCTATTGTCTGCCTGTTTGGATGATTTCCCTTTGTCTACACATTTTAGAGGTCCGACAGACGCCGTACTCGCACAAGAACGATCGTCGTGCTAACCCCCTCGACTTAACACGACTCAAACACACGGATCGCGTACAAGTCTTATCAAGAACTATGTTTAGTTCCT
The DNA here is from genome assembly GCA_018360225.1 of Claviceps pusilla. Classification (NCBI taxonomy): domain Eukaryota; kingdom Fungi; phylum Ascomycota; class Sordariomycetes; order Hypocreales; family Clavicipitaceae; genus Claviceps; species Claviceps pusilla. Next base: position 28,634 of record SRPW01000173.1, on the reverse strand, counting down.
TTCTTCCCTGCTCTTGTCTTCTGTTTTTGCTCCTGTGCCTCGCTTTTACGGCCCGCTGCTTTGTGGGGAGGCTTCGATGACATCTCCTCGCTATGTAGCTTGTTAGTACAAGAGACCGAGGTACACAACAACAGCAACGGCTTCAGGGCTACGCCTTGTTGTGTTGCATCGAGCAGGTACGACAACCCATCGGGACGAACCTCGGCTCGTGGGACGACTGGGATGCCGTCACCGCCTTGAACTGCCCTTCCTCGCCGGGTTGACTGCCCTTGGAGTGAAGCAATCGTTGCGAATACTGTGGCAAGAGGATTCGGCTGGTGCAGGCTCGCGAAATAGGGAACGCATTGCGTAAAATTCTAAGTCTTGGTGCGACGGACATGATGCTTTATGATGCCGGTGTGCTGGATTTGGGTTGGGAGGAGAAAATGGGACTTTATCAAAAGGTATCAAGTTGCCTGACGGGGGAAAGAAATCAGCGCAGCCGAAGGGTCTTGGTTCCGATGTAATGTCATCACCGAGTCGTCATTGGGGGGCAAAAGCAAAATTGCCAGAACCGCAGACTCCCCTTTGCCCCTCCCTCTCTGTGTCCTTTGCCTTCAACCTAATCGAGTCTTGCTTTTCTGGCGACCCACAATTTGATGCCATCATTGATTTTGAAGTTCCGAGCGTCGATGGAATTTAGTGAGACTGAACGCCGTAGCCACTTAAAGGCACTTGGGAAAGAAAGGGCTGAATGTTTGAATAGATTGATAATAAAGGAATTGGTCTTTCCTCCCATATTTTCCCACGTTTGAACAAGCTCCTTGTTGCCGTGGATCGGTTTGACCATGATGAAGCCACGACTTTTTTGCGTCTGTTGATGGCAGAGGCAAAATCGGTCAAGACTCATGAAAAGACCACATGAACAGTTCGAGCACAAGAGAAATCGTCAACTGCGGCATAGTTAGCGGGGGAAAACGCCACCAGAAAGTCGAGGGCAACCATGGGGAAGATGATGTTGCCCCAAGGTAGACCCTGCATATGATTTTTTTTTTTTTGTTCTCGGATTTCTCTTGCGACCCATCAACAACTACCCTCACAAATGACGACAACATCCGAGGGTAATGGCAACATCAGGCATCATGCACGCTTGCCTCCTCTGTTGTCCAAATGATGGCACCATGACCACGGGGTGAGTCGTATCTGTCATGATGGTCTGAAAAAGAAAACACATTGGTGCCATCTGTCGAATTCTTTTGAACTTTGCGTCTACTTGGGCACCTGCAGCTGCAGTTGGTGGGGAAAGTGAATTGGACAATTTGTTGTTTTGTGTGCGCTGGACGAGACGGAAATCGCTTTATTTTTATTTTTATTTTTATTTTTTTTTTTAAAAAAAAAGGGGGAGGGGGGAAGCCTTCCCAAACCCAAAGGGCTTTTCTTGGGCCAATGGCTTTGAACGTGGTAGTGACGATCGAAGCAGTGGTGGATATTGTTGAGGCAATGAATGCGAGCAACCAGACATGTTTTGCGTTTTCCATGCGGACTCGTGAGGGGACCAGGCAGAGCGCACGTGATTCGGTCGAGGGGACGGCCTGCGCCACAGTCCACTTTGCGGCGTTGGCGACGATATCCAACGAGCCCCGGTGCACGCTGAGTGAGGTTATCTCGCAACTACATGTGAGCGTAGTTTTGCAGATGGAATACTCCGTGGCGTGGAATAAGTCCAGACGACTCGCCAGGTCAGGCACCGACGGCTTGAAGAGGCTTGAAGGGGCTTGGAAAGGCTCGAGTCCAACATTTAGAGTCTGAACCTCTGGAAAAGGGGCAGAATTGCTCAGTGCCAAGTGGCCCCGGCGCCAGCGCCAGCGCCAGCCCTGCCAACTGCCAACTGCCAACTGCCAACAGTTGATGGCTGTTGCGAGGTGCCGATTGGAAGCCTCAGCCCACTGCAGCCTCAACTGCGCTGCCGCCCGCTGCCGCCTGTTGCTAGTACCGGCCGGGCCAGCCAGATCAGCCAGACGTTGCTGGTTGCTGGTTGCTGGTTGCTGGTTCTGGCGCTGGCCGCGGCTGCCTCCTGCAGAACTCTGCCGTCCATTTCCCAGTAGGAACTTTAGTAAGTACTAGGAGGTAGGTAGGCAGGTAGGAGGTACCTAGGTATCCAGTCCACGCCCAAGGCCACTCCCAGTCCAGGCCAGTCCCCACGCCATTCCAACTCCACCAGTCAGTCTCGCCTTGGTCCACGAGCAACGGTTTGTGTTTTCGCCGACGCAGAAAACCGACGATACGGCCAGAAGGACCACTTCACCCTCACCACACCACACGCGCCTCCTTTATCCGGCACGCTTGCTCCGCGTGAGGAGGGCAGAGTCTAGTGGCCCCCTGTGCTCTTCCGTGCTCTTCCGTGCTCTGCCGTCCCTGGGCCTTTTGTCTGCTCAACGTCGGCCCTCTGACGTCCTGTCCAACGTCCTGTCCAACGGGCGACGACATCCATTCCATCCAGCTGCTTTCGCGTCCTCGCCGCCGTCTCTTCCCGTCGCCTTTCTCATTCAGCTCCTGAACCAGCCGGATAGAGAGTGCAGACAGAAGCACCCACGCCATATTCGGGCGGTTGGCCAGAAGCATTGCCTGGAGGATTGTGGGCAACCGCCGTCGCAAATATCCTTTGGGTCACCCTTATCTCGCTCAGCCGCTTTTTTTTTTCGGGCCTTGGTTTGCCTCGCTCCTCAGCTTTGCCCATTTTTCTGACGGCTTTAGCACGGTAAGCCTTGTGAGCCTTGTGCTCGTTTATACCTTGGTTGGCCGTGACAGCTTTAGCTTCTCGGCATGAGCCCTAGTTCGTTTGTCCATCACGCAGGGTCATTCTAACGTCGGGCTACCTTTGTCGTCGCCTTTATCAAAGTCAGCAGAGACAGGGAAGAGAAAAGAAGAAAAAGCGAGAGAGAGAGAGAGAGAAAGAAAATTAAAGGAGAGGAAAGGGGGATAAGTAAATCGCCAAGACGATAGCGTCCAACGTCTCGTCATGGCCGATTACCAATATGACCCTCGAGCTCAGCAACGGCCGCAACCGCCCCGCGGATATACCGATCAGAATAACTATCACCGAGATGCCGCCTTTCCCAACATGTACGATGCCTCGCCGCCTTCGGGACGATCTCATACCATGACTTCGTCGTCCACCGCCCCCTCCATGATGACGGATCAGGGTCGGACCCCGTCCATGTCGTCGACAAGCTCCGGCATGCACCGCCAACCTCCCCCGCGGCCGCAACCGGGCTACTATGGCGAGCGAGATCCTGCACTCCAGAGACCCCGATACAACGAGCTAAACATGGGAGATGGATACTACCCGGCTCAGCGCTCTGCCTCGGCGGGGCATCAGGTCCCCGCGCCTCAAGCTCAATACATGCAGCAGAATCAGCCGAGGCGAGCGTATCCAGGCCCTGGCGGGCCCCTGCCTCCTCGGATGGAGTCTCGAGGACCGCCACCTCAGGCTCCCGGAGTCAGATATGGACCTCAGGGCGGCTCACCAGGACCCCCCGGGCCGAGACCTGCTCTGAATAGTGATCCGTACCGCTCGCAGTCTCTGGTTTCTGCTCCTCGCCAGCAGATATACCAGCCGTCGCCCGCCCCGTATCAACAACAATCACCGGCGAATCAGTTTCGCCAAGCCGCCTATTCGAGTCACGGCTCCTCGAGGACAACCGCTCAGGGAAGAATAGTGCCCGAACGACATCACGAGGACCGCTCCATGACCATGTCGGGCGCGTACTATCCCATGGCGAATGATGCACATCAGACAATGAGCGGCCGAATTATCCCTAATCGACGCGCCCCAAACGACGCATCCATGTCGAGCGGCTTCCCGTCCAATGCAGGCTATCATGTGGCTCCCGGAACCCAGACTCGTACCGCTAGCATGATGTCGTCTTCTGGTCTTCCCGAGCATACTAGAACAACGTCGACGGCCTCGACCGCTGGCTCCATGATAGCACACTCCGAGTCCGACGCGGGTACTCTGGCTGCAAGACCGGGCAGGAGCAAGTCCATCGAGAGCGAGCGGCCTCACACGGCAACCAAAATCAGACCGCCGCTTGTCTACCCCGCGCTGTTGTCGAGAGTCGCCGAATGTTTTCGCAGAAAAATTATCACCGGAGATCGGACCAAGAACGAGCTCACGTACAAGAATGCCTTCAGCGGCTCAGAAGCTGTGGATGTACTGTCGTATATTATCAGAACGACTGACCGCAACCTGGCCTTGTTGCTCGGCCGAGCCCTCGACGCTCAGAAATTCTTCCATGATGTGACGTACGAGCACAGGTTGAGGGACTCACAAGCTGAAATGTACCAATTCAGGGAGAGTCTGATGGAAGAGCCCGAGGATAAGCCCCCCGTCGATGGAGTCTTCGTTTTGCTTTCAGAGTGCTACTCGCCCACGTGCACCAGGGATCAGCTGTGTTACTCGATTGCCTGCCCCAGGCGTTTGGAGCAGGTTTCGCGCCTCAACCTGAAGATCAATCCCGGCCTGCGAAAGGATGTCGCCTCCAATGTCAACGACGACGAAGTCGACCAGACGGACGAACAAAAACTCTGGATCAATTCGGTCCCCAAGGAAGTGGCGGATGCCGTCAACGAGCATGAAAAGAAGCGCCAGGAGGTCATATCCGAAATCTGCTACACGGAGAGAGATTTTGTCAAAGATCTCGAGTACCTGCGCGACTTCTGGATTCTGCCGTTGAGATCAAAGGCCTCTCCCATCCCGCTGCAACGGCGTGACAAGGTGGTGAAGAACATATTTAGCAATATCGTCGACCATCCAAGCATCCACAGCGTCAGCTCACGATTCGCCGTCTCCCTTACCAATCGACAACAAAAAGACCCTATTGTGCGCAACATTGGTGATGTCTTTCTTGAATTTGTACCCCAGTTTGAGCCATTCATATGGTACGGTTCCCGCCAACTGGAGGGCAAATTCGAGTTTGAAAACGAACGATCCGTCAATGCACAGTTCGCCAAGTTTGTCGACGAGATTGAGCGACGCAAGGAATCCAGAAAACTCGAGCTCAATGGCTATCTCACCAAACCAACCACCCGTCTCGCCCGATATCCCCTCCTGCTGGAAAACGTCTTGAAATATACAGAGGACGGCAATCCGGACAAGCAGGACATTCCCAAGGTTCTGACTATGATTCGCGACCTGCTTGGAAGAGTCAATGCCGAATCCGGCAAAGCGGAGAACCGATTCAACTTGCGACGACTCCACGAACAATTGCGGTTCCGGCCCAACGAGAGGGTTGACCTCAGGCTCACCGAAGATGGACGCGAGCTGGTGTTCAAGAGTCAGTTCAAGAAGTCACCCACCGATCCGGCGGAAATCACGGCATTCCTGTTCGACCATGCCGTCCTCTTGGTCCGCATCAAGCAGAACGGCAAGAATGAGGAAATCAAGGCGTACCGGCGGCCCATTCCCTTGGAACTGCTCGCCATTCGCGAAATGGACGAGGTTATTCCCGGGCAGCAGGGGATGAAGCGTACCGCGTCTGGTATTCTACCATCAATACGGACCAATAGTGCCGATACCAAGAAGGGCGAGGGATGGCCAATAACGTTCCGCCACCTGGGCAAGGCGGGCTATGAGTTGACATTGTACGGTGCCAATCAGGCCGCCCGGAAGAAGTGGCTGGAGTTTATTTCTAATGCACAGCAACGTCTTCGTTCTCGTGCCGATTTCTTCAACACTACCATTATCTCGAGCAACTTTTTTGTCGGCACAAACCAGATTAACTGTGTTTCACCATTTGGTAGGGATTTTTTTTTCTTCCCTTGACATGAATGAATCAAGTATTGAACGAGGCTGACATTGAGTTTCTGCACAGATGGTGGGCGAAAACTTTTATACGGCACGGATAATGGCATATATCTATCTGATCGCAAAAACAAGGAGCAGATGCCGAGAAGGGTGTTGGAGACTCCCAACGTGACGCAGATTGACATTTTGGAGGAATATCAGTTGCTGCTGGTGCTGTCCAACAAGACTCTGCAATCCTATCCGGTGACGGCGCTTAATCCCGATGAACCTGCCACGAGCAAGAGACCAAAGAAGATTCAAAATCACTGTAGCTTCTTTAAGACGGGCATCTGCCTGGGAAGACACCTGGTGTGCTGTGTCAAGTCGTCTGCCTTGTCAACCACGATCAAAGTCTTTGAACCCAATGATGCCATGACCAAGGGCAAGAAGCAAAAGGGTCTCGGCAAATTCATGGCAGGTGGGCACGATGAGCTGAAGCCGTTTAAGGAATTTTATATTCCTACCGAATCGTCTTCGGTGCACTTCCTCAAGTCCAAGCTTTGCGTGGCATGTGCACGAGGTTTTGAGGTCGTCTCGCTCGAGACCTTGGAAACACAATCACTTCTGGACCAGGCCGACACGTCATTGGACTTTGTCGCTCGCAAGGAAAACGTGAGGCCTATTCACATTGAGCGTCTCAATGGCGAGTTTTTACTCAACTACTCGGAGTTTTCGTTCTTTGTTAACCGCAATGGTTGGCGAGCTCGACCTGAATGGCGTATCGACTGGGAGGGAACGCCGCAGAACTTTGCTCTCAGCTATCCTTGGATCCTTGCGTTTGAGCCCAACTTTATCGAGTTGCGCAACATTGAGAACGGCGCCGTACATATTGTACCCCACAAGAATATTCGCATGCTACACAGCAGTACTCACGAGGTATGTCGGCTTTTATGCCTTGACTGGATTGCATCATGAACCATGACTAATTTTTTTCATTTTTTTTTTTTCAGATATTATTTGCATATGAAGACGAACGCGGAGAGGACGTGGTTGAAGCTATTGACTTTTGGAAGAGTGATCGACGATCGCAAATCCTGGGTGGGCCTTCTACATTGAACTCATGAGATGTGCCTTCTAGAGATCAAATGCCAAGTTTGTGGAAGGTCGAATCACCAAGAGATGGAGTCAAGAAGGCTTTCCTGCCGGGGAAACGGAAAGACTTTTGCTGTTGTTCATTACACTGTTGTTCTTGACAGATTGAGGGAGGCGGCTCATTCATATCACGTCTTTCCCCCAAAACTCCCCCCTTTTTTTTTGGCAGCTGCGTCCACCATCCCTTTGCCCATTTTTCGTTTTTCGTTTTTCGTTTTTCTTTTCCTCTTCTTCCTTTCCCCCTCCTTTATTCTTTTTTTACTTTCTTTCCCCATGGCTTGTTTCGATTTTAATATCTTGGAATTATGGTTTGTGAAAGAAAGCTTATTCTGCAGCGTTTGTATTGTTTACTCGAGTAGTTTTTTTATACGTTTTTGTCAAAGGAATTGGAATTGTTTGCTGGACATACAAACTTGCGTGGGCACGCTTAGAGTTTTCGCGAGGGACCAAAAAACAAGTAAATCAATAAAAAAAAGAAGGAAAGAAAATGAAGAGCATGGTTGGTCGTGACGTGCGTGTTGTATTCTTTCTTGGGCATTCACCGTAAAGGACGTCTGCACGTAGTGGCTGCAAGTGATGGTGTTGAGTGGAATACTAAGTAGGCTATATGTATATTTCTTTCTCTTCTTTCTGTCTTTTCTGTCCTTTCTCTTCTTTCTCTTCTTTCTTTCTCTTCTTTTTCTCCCCTTTCTTCTCTTTCTCCGCTTAGCTAATAGAATTTTTTAGTATCAGAGTATCAGACTCTACTTTCATACATCATGATGCGTGTTTTGAAAGGGTGAAAAAATTGTATTCAACTCCATCCCATTCAAGCTTAGCAGAGTGCCGTTCTTCTTGAGAGATGCATACGATGCCAGGAGCGTGACGCGCGTGCGGCAGACGAGAGAGCATCAGTAAGGGACGAGCGAGCGAGGCTCCTTGAGCAAGGTGAGCATATTCAAGACGCAGCATGGCCGGTGTCCCGTGTTTTGGTGGCACAAAACAGGCGAGCAGCCCATTGTGCGCGTCACGATCCCTCGTGCCGAGAGGCTACACACCTCCTTGCCTATCCGCATATTCTTCATTGGCAAGCGTGTTGGGTATCCTGGGCTGCTCCAACAACCCGTCCACTTGGCTCACGAGGATGGGTGGTATGCCGTCGAACCTGGGGGTTTGAGGTCGCCAGAGAATCCACCCATCATGAGTGCGCGCGATGCCTGTGCTACGTCTCTTTTGCTCGGCCGGTTCTCGTGCGATCTGTGCCGAAGTTGTTCTGAACAATGTATGAGGATGGATGTGTTACCGTTCCGCAGCAGGAATCCTCGGTATACAAGGATCATGCCACGAGTATCATGCCGACAAGGACATCTTCCGCCTTGCATACATTGACCACCGTACTTTGACTTGTGTATTGTTCATCTGCTGACCTTTGTGACGCGTCGCGTGTCCCGCTGATGGCAACATCTCGCGAGACGTAACCTGCCCCTAACGGGGTTGGATACGGAAGTGCTTTTTCCATCTTTGTTGGCGTTGTTCTTGTGTGAACGTATGTCTGGAGGTTAGGTATATGATATATGTGGGTGAATTGTGGGTGACTATGTATAAATCACTTTTCATTCTTTTTTTTTTTTCTGGCTAGTCTAGGCCTTTTTTTCTCGAGTCTACATTCATTTATTCATATTTGCATACTATTCGAGAATACATGTATACTGTAGCCAAACCTCGCTTTATCCTCTATGTAGTCATTCTCTTATCAATCCTCTTGAAGGTTGTTTATGTAATATAGTACATTAAATGATGAAAAAGTATATACAGGGCCCTCTATTCGTTTCCCTAGTAATTATCTCGCAAACCTCCATTTGCAGTCTACGTATACAATGTATGCTATAAATATGAATAACTATATGTAAGCCCCCTTTATTAGTTTCCTAGTAATTCTCTTGCAAATCTCTGTTCAAGGCTATGTTACAATACACGAGGATAAACTGTAAACAACTGTACGTAAGCCCCTCTATATTATTCTTCGTAGCGGATCACTTGCAAACTCTGTTCAAGGCTGTGCATACAATACACGGGGATAAATTATAAACAACTATATACGAATCCCCTCTTTATTGTTTCCCTACAGACTCTCTTACAAGTCTCCACTCGCAGGTGATGTGCATGCTGCAAAAGAATAAACCATAAGCAAATATATGTATGTTATCTCCTCCTTATTTGTTTCCTAGTATCTCTTACAGATCTCCGTTCAAGGCTATATGCATGATACGCGAGAATGCACTACGAACAACTCTAAACCCCCTCCATCTTCTTCCAAGAACACATCTCCGCCCAAAGAAGCTTCATAACATCATAACACACGTCACCGCATGTCCCTCCCTACATGGCACAGCTCACTCTCCCCCTAAACACATCAACAGCCGTCCACCTCTGCTCTCTGCTCGGCCTGGGACCCCTCCTCCCCTGCCACACGCCCATGTCATCCATCAAGACCTCGACAATGGTCACGAACCTCGTCCCGCTGCCGTGGATTTCTCCTCTCTCCTCGTCGTTGTCGTTGTAGTTGCCTCGCTCGCTGGCCACACCTCCCGTCTCCGTGTCCGTGTCCGTCTTCGTCCCATCATGCCCCGTCCTCGCCACTCGCGAGCAAAGTAAATGCATGTCCAGGAGCTGCGCAAAGACGAGCCCAAACGAGGGCTTCACGCGTCGCGGCATATTCCCCGCATTGTACCCGGGGATGTCCAGTAGGGGAGGACTGAATATGCTCTGCAGGGAAGGGTCCAGAGCGGCGGCGGTTGTCGTAGACGGCCCCTGGGCATGGCCATGGACGCGGGATTTTCTTGTTCTGTCCACCGTGGCAGGGGTTTCCGTCACGGAATTCAGAATCATAATCAGGGGACTCGAGGCCAGGTTTCGGGACAGGTGGCCGAGGCGAGCTCCCACCTGGGAGACGGTCGTGTGTGCGGCTTGTCTTTCGCGCTGGGCAAATAAACCACCCAGAAGAGTCGAGAAATGCGTAACGAGGATGAAAGACGGCATGCTGTCTTTTTCTCTGTCCCTCTTGCTGTTCTTGCTGTTGTCATCCGGCGGCGGCGGCGGCGGCACCGTCGATAGCAGCTCCTCCTCATCTGCATCCTGGCTGTCCTGAATCTCCCGCGTCTTGTGGATTTCCATTTGGTGATTATCGGCCTCCGCCTCCGCCTCCTCCTCCGCCTCTGCATTATCGTCGTCGTCCAAGTCAGAGAGGACCTCACACAGGCCATCCATATCAAACACACACGAGAGCATCACCCGCTCCAGACAGTTTGCCAGCACGCGGCCGTCATTGTCTGCGTCTGAATCCGCCGCACCCGTCGTCTGCATCTGCGCCGCCAAGCTCTCGCGCAGCGAACGAAGCACTTCCCCAGCTGGCCGGGGCGTGATAATGAGAGCTTTAGATTGTGTGCCGAGGGGAGAAGTATTTTGATCGAGTAGTTCTCGCGAGAGGACCTGCAATCCTAGCTAGATGTTATTGTTTGTTATTATTGGATTCGTTTCTTTGGAAGGAAAGGAAAGGAAAGAAAGGAGACAAATGTTATTCGGGGCATCAACAAAACTTCTGTCTCTCGAATACCGCTCAAAAGAATATACATGTTTAGTGGTATATACACATCTACCACTGGCTGTATACATGTACATATGAAGCAAAAAATTGTAATAAAAACGAATAAAATAATACATAGAAGACGGGATGTGATAGTATTCAAGTTGTTTTTTAAAAAAAGAAGAAATAAGAAATAAGAAATAAAAGACGAAAAAGAAAAGACAAAATAAATAAATTAATGAGATTCTACAACGAATTGAAGAATGGTACAGAATCTCTTCATTCAAATAACAACAAACAAATGATATGTAGTAAAACAGGGCATACTATATAATCTTTTCTGCAAAACAAAATACAAAAATACAACCGCAACAAAAAACAAGGAAAACTCTATACCAAGAGCGGGCATGGTACAGGATCTTCTCTCTACAGGGTCTCTTTTTTTTTTAAAAAAAAAAAAAAAAACACATTAAGAAAGAGACAGGGGAAAAAATACTCACAGCCATTCCCACCCTCTCCTCCTCCGCACTCACCCCCACCACACATCCCCTCTCAAATCCCCCACCCCGCAACACATGAGTGTCCAAATCCCCGCAACCGGACCTGCAGGGACCGATTTGGCCGAGGGCGTTCCTCCGCCGTACTTCTTGGGCGGCGAGGATATGTGCCGAGACGGGGAGGGGGACGGGCGGGGAGGAGATGGCTGGGCGGGCTGCGTTGTCGTCGTCGTCGTCGTGCATGGCGTTGCGTAAATCGTGGCTGTCTTCTTTCTTGGCTGTAAATGATCTTTAGAGGCACGGCTTTGGGATAGAATATGGGAAGTTGGAAATGGGAAATGGGAATCATCTTCTTGTAAGAGCGTGTAAGATGCAGATGCAAGAGTAACAACTTCTTCTATGCTGTCGGGGCAAGGCTCAAAATCAAGATTGGCTGGCCGTCCAATCAGCTTTACCGTTTCTGAACCACGTTGGGAAGAGCGCGGCCAAGTGTCTATACACATTGTACAACATTGTACCCATGTACATGGAATATACATGAACGCAACATATCCTGATTCGCATTGCTGCATCTACGTCGCCAATACCATGGTCTTTTCAACTTTCAAAAAGTTTTACTCGTAGAAATCTGCCTAGGTATGTGATACGGCACCGATTGATCTAAGCACCGATACCGCCTTGTTTCCTTGCTGCCCAGCATCTTTATAAACTTCTCTCTGCCATTCCAAAACCAACATGCGCCACCCTGTTTCTCAAGCTCGCCAAAAGAAACAAGAAATGAAAGAGACAGATGAAAAAAGAAGAAGAAGAAAGAAAGAAAGAAAATAATGAACTGCCCTGTCTTGCCGTGGCAGCACTGATTGAGTCGAGTCGATTCTAGCCGAAAATATGATTCTGACGTTTTTGTGACTGCACTCGTCTCGTGCAAAAAAGAGGGGAAAGCTCTCAGCTTTCCTAGAAGTGCAACAGAGTCCAACATCGGAAGCTCCCTCTCCATCCGTTGCAAAAAAAAAAAAAAAACTCTAGAAAAAAAAAAACTGTCTCGCTTGCACAAGGTGCCCGAATTCGTGCGCGCTCAAAAATGTCCCATTTCGACTAAATGCCCGGCGACTTTGTCAGAATCTAATTGCAGAATTTCTGCTAGTGCTAGTAGGGAAAGGGAGAGTCCCATCTACAGTGGAGAGAAGGACATGGAGCCACCCTCCCTCTCGAATTCACAAACTGTTTTGTATTTACAAGCCCGTTCCAGGCGCCGCAGATAGACTTCCGCCGTCCGAGTTCTTAGATCTTCGTCCGCCTTTCAAGCTTTTCATGCGTCCCAAAAGCCCCGAGGATTTAGCAGGAGCCGCATCGTCAAGGCTCGCGATACCGTCCGTTGTGGTTTTGCGCTCCAATGCGGAGCCGGACATGCGACGTGGAACAGGCGGCGGACTGCCAGGAGACAGGGTCCTGTCTCTCCTTTTCACCGACACTTGTTCTTCCCCTTTGCTATACTCGGCAAAGAATGGGTTTGTCTCAGAACCTGCACCAGCTGACGCTGGCATTGCATCTGGAGACCGTTTGCTGTTGCTGGCACCTTCAGGATTGGTCATCCTACCCGACGGTGTGAAGTCGCGTTGGCCTTTATTGATATGACGGATACGTGAGGCCAGAGACTTCTTGCGCTGTAAACCACCCTCGACCACTTCTTGTTGCTGTTCGGCTTGCCGTCTGGCTATGGCAGTTCGAGCGGCCGGCGTGCCTTCTAGGAAAGTCGATGTGCCGAGCCCATAACTTTCATCACCATGGACAATGTCGCCTCGAGAAATCGGATCAAAGATGGCGGGTTCCGCTGCTGATGGCCCCACTGGGTAGTTGTATCCGTTCTTGTTCTTACTGCCCGTGGCAAAGTCGCGAAAGGCCTCATCGGTACCGTTGCCCATGAATTGAGCGTGATCTGGATTACGGTTCAAGGGACCGGCACCACCCAGCGAGTTGTTCAGGGAGTCCTTGGGAAATGCTTGCATTGGAGCGCGGCGACTGCTCCTGTTTCGATGTGGGTTCAGCGCATCAAAGGGCCCGTCGTGATGGAAAACTGTTCATTGAGAATAGTTCCATTTGGTTAGCCCGAAGAAGAAGGGGAATAAAAAAGTGTACAGTCCAGCTTGTAACAATGGACTTTTGTGTTACTTACGGCCCGTGCCATATATGCTAGTTGCATCAAGCTGATCAATGACATCCATTCGCTTGCTCGGCCGTCCAGATTTGCTCCTTGACTTGGAGGCGCGTTCCTTATCCTTGTCCTTGTCCCGAGCCTCTCGGCCCTCTCGGCCCTCGCGGGGCTCTTTCGCTTCCCGCGCTGCCTTTTCGCGTTGTCTATCACGGAGACGCTTTGCCTCGATCATCTTCATCTCCTCGGGGGTGATGGGGAGAGTATTGAAGTCCATAACCGAGGACTCTGAGTTTCGTCGGGGTCGACGCGGAGGAGGAGGCCGACGGTGAGGCGAAGCTTCTGCACGAGGGCCAGGCATGGGTTTCTTTGGTCCCAAAGATTCCTGTTGCGACTTGGTGGGTCTATGTGTATTATTGGTCTGGTAATCATCTCGGACGCGAGAGACGGCTAGCGGATCGGTCGGCCTTCGCTGGGCAGTAAGCGCAGGTTGGAGTCTGTCATTGGGCATTTTGTCGTCGAGAGTCAAAGAATCCTGTAGTGCAAGATGATGAGCATTTCGGTGTTTAGCAGGTCCGATCCCGATGTTTTGCTTTCGAGAAGAAGAAGAAAGAACAGGAGATGAAGGAAGGCCTCATTTGATGCACAGGTGCGCCCACACAAGGGTAAAAGAGGGTAGATAGAACGTACGAATATGTCTTCGGCGGTAAGCGACTGGTGCTCTGGTCTGCTCGGTACAAAGCCTGGTGATTCGAGAGGTTGGCTTGAATTGTCTAAGAAAGGGTTTCGAGAAACTGGTCTTTGCCGGGTAGCGGGGTCATCGAAGGGCGACGTGGTTGGCGATGCGCGGGCGGGGTCCAGGCCGGCTGGAGATGCGGCGCGGTTGCGAAAGGGATTGTTTGAGGATAAATTGACGGATAGTCCAGGAGATGGACGTCGCCCTATAATATTTAAAATTTAGTAATTTATTTTTTATTTTACTTTTTTGCAAGAGAGATAATGTCAGCTGGGTTTAGGCTTTGATCGGACTGCATAGGCATCCAAGTCGGACAACTTGAAACACGATCATCTGCTGCCACATAGCACAACAGCGAGCTTGTTCGTCCCTTGTGCGGCCGATAGAACAATGCGCGTGGCAAGGTAAGAACCATTTGAGCGACCGAAAAAAAAAATCGAGCGGCAGCCCTAGCTGGGTGGCAAAGACCATTGCTTTGTTTTTCCCCTTGACAAGGAGGAGACGGGGGGATATGGCGAGACAGATGACCGACCACATGCGACACTCGTCAAGCAAAACTTGCTTACCTTGCTGGAAAGATCCCGGGCCAGACATTTCGACTGGTCAGAAATAGTGACAGATTGACGCTGTAAAAAGAATGCCTGGCGAAAAGGGAAAAAAGGGGCAAAGACGTGTTGTAGAGCTGACACCAGAATGCTATCTCTGTCGAATGGCTAAAAAATTGATTGAGCCTTTGGCGGGGAAGAGAAGGGGGAAAAAAAAGAGGCCCAGCTTCGTGCCAAAAAGGCCGAGAGACCAGAGGATTAGACACGAATGGTACTGCCAATTCCCCTGCTTTGGCGTGAGATCTTGGCGGAAGGACGAAGTCAGCCAGTGAATGGCCCGGGGAACGCTATGAAGTCCCGAAAGGGGGTTGTTTCGTTTGAAGATGGCGAATTGACAGGCGAATCGACAAAGGATGCCGGCAATCTTAAACAAACAGAAAAGGGGTAAAAAAAATTAAAGGAAAAAAAAAAGCGCCACGAAAATGCTTCGCAAGCCCTTGGGTGTCGATTGTGCAGCCAACAGGGGCGGCGAAAACAGGAGAAGTCAAGGTCGAGGAGATTCGATCCGAGGGGTTCAGGTCTGGTTTGGTCTAGTCGGGTCGGTCTGGTTGGTCGACTGGATAGAGCAGACAGAATCCGAGGCCAAAGGGAATGAGCGACCAGATCGCACAGGGGGGGGGGGGGATTGTCCTGGGGACACTTGGGACACTTGTTTGGGAGGCAGGGCCGGTCAACGGCAGAGCGCAGCGCGGAGCGGAGCGGTCCAGGTCACGGGTCTGCTGTCTGCTGTGTGCTGTCTGCTGTGTGCTGTGTGCTGTCTGCTGTGTGCTGTGTGCTGTCCGCTGTCTGGTGGTTCTGGCAACAGCTTGGGCCGCGAGCGAGATAATAAATTTGCAGCAGAAGCAGCGGCCGGTTTCTTTCTGAGATTAGAGAGGTTGTCGTTTGTGTAGCAGAAAAGGGGAAGGGGGGGGGGATGATTGATGAAGGAATATGGAAGGACCCCGTGCAGGAGACAGGATGCTCATTGAACTTTTTTGACTGTTCGGCCAATGCCCGTCCAAGGCTCCATTGGTCCATCCATGTTCATGTTGCCCGTCCATTGCCCCGTCGCTGAACAAGACGACGTCGGCGGTCCCAGTGGAGAAAGGACTGGGGCCTCGTGGCTTGGTTGGAGAGGACCAGACTGGACCAGGCGGTTTGGCCGTCGTCATCTTGTTGCATCAAGTCGTAGCCTTTGGCCTTTTTCTGCTTTGCATCCCCTCTCCATCATGCCATGGCCCATTGCTTCCATTGTTACCATTGCGCGCATCACGTACGTTACGTACATTACAACATGGCGCAAGCCCACATGGGCGCTTGAACTCTGGGCTGCTCCTGCCCGGTTGGGATGGATGCCTGGGATAGATGCCTGGGATGGACGCCTATGGATGCCCATGGATGCCTGAGACGGACGCCTGGACCGGGTGCCTGAGATGGGTGCCTCGAGTGGATGCCGATGCCGCGGGTGGATGGCCTGCCTGAGGGATTCATAAAATTCCGAATCCTGACTCCTGAACTGTCCATGTGAGGTTCGGCCCAACAAATCCAGTCCATCGTCGGGAGAAGCATCAAAATCAAAACACCACCAATGAAATGTCCGGGGTAGGAAAGTCTTCTGCATAGTGCTATGCAGTGTGCACACACCCTTCACTATGTGTTCAACAGTCCGACTGGTCTGCCACCTCCTGGGCCAGCAGGCAGTCCCCGCCGTGTCTGGGTCACCAGGTACGGACTCAGGAACAACCTTTCACCTGCGGCAACGAAGCTCGTTCTGTCGCAAATTGCTTCATTCGTGTCTCGTCACGCGACGTCGCCCAGTGGGTCGGGTCAAATTGATGTGTTCAATTGTCGCGTCAAGCTGCACTGTACAGTGTAGAGCATGAGTACAGTCCAGTCTAGTGACTCTGGTCGTCATATTGTACATGATATCAAATAGCTCATACTGGCAAAGACTGACTCGCCATGGCTCGAGGCCACGACAGCTCAGTAACCCCAATGATGATGAGGCTTAATGTTCAATCTACCTGGTACCTGGTCATCAATGCAAAAACATTCCAAGGCTGAGCGCCAAGTACCTAGGTCTGTTGCCTTGAACAGTTCAGGCAGGTACCTACCTAGTACGTACCTTGGCAGGTAGTGCAAGTAGTGCCTGCCTAATTAAGTGAGTACAGTATGTACGGCATGCCGGTGGCGCCTGCAGTCTCCTGCGGCCCCCTGCAGAAGACCACAGAAAGAGCAAAGGCGGTCTGCGAGTACCGGTACAATATGTAATCTGCGGGGAATATCCAACCCCCCTTCATCACATTTTCTCTTTCTCGACAAGATAAAAAGGACCCTTGTTCGGCTCGACGATTCAACAGTCATTTCTTATACGCTGTGCGTGTTATCCAGCTAGAGAAACCCATAAAGAGAGGACAAGTAAAAAGAGAACAAGAACAAAATGCCAGCCACAGACGGTCTTCGTAAGTCAAAGCATGAAGCCCTTCGCCACCCTTGCCTTCGCAGCACAAGTTGACGGTCAGCCACCACAAGAGCCCCCCCTGACAGCGGCCGAGCGCGAGGTACGCAGATCGTACGGCGGATGGACCAATTTCATGCAATCTTTCAACCTCAAGCCGTGGGATTCCGACGATGCAGAGGAGGGCAAGGCCATCATCGCAGCACTTGCCGCGTATGACGCAGGGAGCAACGCAAAGAGCAACGCAGGGAGCAACGCCGCGAGTAACGTGGACGCGGGGAAGGATAACAAGACTAGTAGCAAGTGAGGGACCAGGGCTTCATTTGCCCCGTGCATCCTTGCGCTTTTCGGCTGTTGAGTCTTGACCCTGAATTTGGGGGTTTGGCATGTGCATGTGCTTTGGCTGCGAGATGATGTTGTATCCTGCGGGACCCTGGTAGTAGGAAAAAAAAAACGAATTATTTCTTGAGACCTGAATGCCTGTTAATGCTGCCATTCTTCCCAAATTACATGTATACCAGCGAGAGCTCATTTCTCAGCGCGCAAGTTTGATCACTAGCTAGGTATTGTACCGGCATGACGGCTTTCTCTCTTTCTGCCCGCTGAATTCTACCACGGCAACTGCAGAGGTGTAGATAGATTCTGGCCCATAGTAGCCTCAGCAGTGCCGATATCACCTGGCCAGAGAGAAGACGGCATGACTCTCAAGTCAGCTATAAATCCTGGAAAATTCAGGGGTCCCTTTTTTATGTATCCTAACCCAGAAGTCCGGGGACAACAAGCACAAAATCTTGACTCACCAGGACCTCGCGGCGCCCAATACTCGCCGGTTTTATCCATACTCAGCTTGTCGACCCAGTCCATGAGCGAAGTAGCAGCCTCATCTGGCGTGACGGCTAAGAGGGGGAGAAGGGGCAAAAAAAAAAAAAAAAAAAAAAAAAAAAAAAAAAAAAAAAAAAAAAAAGAGTCAGCCAAACGTGTCAACTTTTGCGCAAATGCCACATCTTGCCTGTTTCCAACTCCAAGTCCATTCGTCTTGAGGCAAGGGGACCAAAAACTACGGAATTCTTACCTCCCCCCTCATCCCAATACTTGTCATAGCCAACACCCCTGGTCATCTCCGTCCTCATAAACCCCGGATGCACAAGCCCGACCACGATGCCCCTCTCCTTCAGGTCCAAACTAAGCAGCTTGCCCACCATGTTCAGCGCCGCCTTGCTCGCATGATGGGCATAGTTGCCGCCCCCTTCCTTTTCGTGCCGCAGACCGATGCTGCCTGCCTCGGAGGACACGAGGACGACTTTGGAGCCCCGCCGGAGGAGGCCCGCGTGGACGAGCCTGTGGACGATGAAGACGGGGGCGACGGAGCTGGTGGTGTACATGCGTTGCTGTTCGGACCAGCGCGGGCCGGTGTCTTTGCCGAAGTCTTCGGTGGTGAAGTGGCCAGCGGTGATGATCTTGGAAATAAGAATCGACAATTGTCAACCTGTCAACTTGTGGCCGCCGGCGGCATGTATCATGTACATGTATCTCTTGCCAAAGATGGGCGCGCGCATCGGGGCCCTTTTTCTGAACAAGACGATGTGGAGGAAGAAGGAGGAGGAGGAAGATGAAGATGAAATCAAAGATTGAGAGCGTAGAAATAATTTCATCGCAAGCCACTTACAACAGCAGCCAACGGAGTCGCATCGCCGCCCATCTGCCCAACAATATCGTCCCCCACAGAGTCCTCCATCAGATCCACGCCCGTGAGCCACTTGACGCCGTCTGGAAACCCCCCGGGGCGGCCGCTCGACCGAGCAGTCCCGTACACGGTATTGCGGTGGCCGGGATCCATTTCCTCCGCGGCATATCGCCTGACGAGGCTGGCGCCGAGGCCACGTGTGGCGCCGACGACGAGAATGGATGACATTTCCGCTCTTTGCCCTTTGTCGCAACGAGTCGGCCTCTTCCTTGAGCCGATATAGTGTGAGTGTGGGTGAAAGGCGTGTTTCTCGGGTGTTTCTGGGAGGGGGGAGGGGAGACGGCGACGTGAGGCTCAAACGACGTAATGATGCATAACGGTCCCCACCCCGTGACGGGTCTGATGGACAACATGTCGTGCTCGGGGGTTTTCTCCAAATGATAGGAATGATGATTATCGGCTCGGGAAGAGATCGCAAAGGACAACAGCGATGAGCCTGATAAATGTCCTTGATGGCGCTATGCAGGCGAAAAGAATAAAAAAACATTATACTTGTTGATTCGAATGATACACAGGTGAAACAAGAAAAAACAATGCCATGTGCAGTAAAAACAGACTCGGAGACAGATTCAACCACAGAAACCCGAAGAAAATATAACAATGTAGATATAAAACAAAACAAAACAAGCATGTCAGCCCTCGTTCACTCAAGTCGCTCGCGCCAGAATCATGCACCAAAACAGCTCTCACAGTGTCTTGGCCCAGCGCGGACGAACAGGGTTTTATTTTATTTCGTTTTCATTTTTCATTCTTCCTGATGTTTTTGAACCTCTCGATTCTGAATTCTGAATTTCTGTTTTCCCAAAGGGAGGGTGCGTGTGAAGGCTTAATTGCATGGGGAACACATCTTTTTTTTTTCTTTCTTCTCCTTTTTGTAATACATGGCAGATATTTGTCGACAAACCAGTTTCTTCTTCCATCCAATACTACAACAAAATATTTCCCAACAAGACGGTTTTTTCTATTCTATTCAGTAATACATCACAGGCATTTGCTACTAAACCGGATTTCTCTTCCGTTTCATAGTAATCAATACATCACAGACAATTGCCGAGGAAACGGCTTTATGTTTCGCCCTTTATTCCGTTTAATAATGCCCACGAGGGGACCACGGAAGTCCTGGGAGGAGTAACGGGGAGGTGGACGGGTTGATTGGTGAATGCGAGGCACCTGGAGGCGAGAGGGGGTCGCAAATGGGGGTTTTCGACGACATACTCAGTGATACGAGGCCCTCGTGCTGACATGATACCCTCGTACAATGACATCTCATGCAGAAACGACCTCCACGCGCGTCTTTTATAAATTTTACCACTCGACCCTTTTTTACGCATGCTACAACAAACCTCGCCCATGCTAAGAGTCACCTCAACACCAGGGAGGGAAAAGCCCGATGTGCAAATCATGTCTTGTCTCGTGGCTATTACACATATATAAAGCATGTGTGCATGTAATGCAATCCCCTGCCTGCCAACGCCATGGGTCCCGTATAAAGAATATGAAGAGGGACAGAAAAAGAATCCAACATAATCAGTCCTCGTCGCATAATCCTGTACTTCTCCCCTCTCCACTGCTCTTTTTCTAGGAAAGGATGCCCCGTCCCAGCATCTTCCGTATGAATATATTATCTTTTTTCCCTTTTTTTTTTCGTTTTTGTTTTTCCATACTCAAAATATGTCCAAATTTTGTCACCCCATCCCTTTTTTCTTTTTCTTTTTCTTTTTCTTTTTCCCTCAGCGCGCTTAAACGCACATGCAGACACAAACGTCCGTCATTCCTTTACCCCTCAAACTCAACTACACCTGTTCCCGGCGGTGCCACCGTCTCCGCACGTGGACGTCCTTCTCTAGAATTGACATCGATGAGATCATGATCATGGTCTTTGGAGGTGCCTGCTCCGGCGTCCAATCCGTCCAACAAGTCGCGATCGGAGCTCTTGACGGATCGGTTGTCCCCACGTGCATCTTCAGGGCCATTTCTAGCACCGACGGCTATGCCGATATCGTCATCGTCCTCCTCTTCTTCATCGGCTCGTTGGCCAGGCACGGCGTTCTTCTCCAGCTCCTTCTGGGCCTCTTCCATGCGGCGTCGTACTTCAGTCGCAACACGCATACCGTCCGTCACGATATTGTCCAGTACACCACGCAGGCCTCTTCCTGCACCATGGGGACCGGGTTGAATGGGGAGCGGCGGCCGGGAGCTGAAGCCGAGGCTGGCAAATGTCGTCAGTGACGCGCTCTGCGGTGTCAGGCCGCTGCCATGTAGGCCTTCTATCAGGTGGAATGAGCTGGGAAATGACGATTCAAAAAACTGCTCCAAAAGTACGTCCGCCAGTACCACCATCCTGAACGTCGGCAACGTGATGTGCATCGGCTGAGCCGGGTTGAGCGCCACGTTGGCGGCTACGGATTTTGCCTCGGATGCCCGACGTCGCGTATCTATCTTGAGACCATCGGTCTGGGACTGAAGATCCGTCAGAGTTTCCGCCTGCAAGTACGTCTTCTGCGAGTCCGTCTGCGAGTCCGTGGGGGTATTTGTTAAAACATCTGTCGCCGCAGTCTTTGACTTGAAAGCCTTGGATGGAGAACTCGGAGGCGACTCAAAACCCAAGAGATCCTCCTCGCCATCCTCGTCATCCTTGTCAATGGCAAATGCTTTTGAGCTCATGTTCGGCTCTGCGACTATTGGTGAGTCTTTGAATTTTTGATTCTGCGGACGATCCGGGTCGGCGTATTCAAAACATCGACGGATAAAACCGCTGACACTACCCAGGAATCTCTCATTGACTGGCACGCTCGGCGGCAAGCTTGGCTGGGAATCCTGAGCATTCCCCACGTCGCTTTGCAGAGCCGCAATCGATGCATCCGGGCTGAGACTTCCCTCGAGACCACGACGTGACAGGAAGAGCAGCGCCTCCGAGATACGCAGAATGCCTTCTCGGTCTACCTTTCCGTCACCGTCGTCGTCGTAAAGCTCGAAAAAGTACGAAATCGTACCCATGACATCGCCTTTGCCCTTGATGCCTGCCAGCCCGGTGACAACCTCCTGCAAACTCAGGGCCTCGTTTCCATCCACATCCCATTTCGCGTACAATCGCTGGAGGAATTCATGCTCTGCAGGCTCTGGGCCGGACCCCCATGATGATATACTACCGCCAGGAGTCCGTCTTGCGCTATGAAATTTCGAGAACCTGTCCTCCCCGGGCCCGGTATGGCTTCGTGAGTTTCCTGGCGAGTCGGCGATGGCCCATTTGCACATGCTGGCCAGAAATTCCCGGAACGCGTCGTAATCCATCCGGGTCGTACTCGGCCCCAGTCCAACACGACCCTTTTCTACAAGGTTGGGCGCCGTGGTGAATATTTCCGACGCTCGCTGCCTGCTGATTTTGGCTCGTCTCTTGGCTTCTTCCTGGTTCATCAGGTCGCGCTGCTGCCTTTCGTACAGAATGCTGTAGAACCTGTCATAGAGTGCGCCTAGCTCATCGTTTCCAAGGATCTTGCTGTCGGGTCCAAGATTTCGAATGGCCGTCCTCTTGGCAAAATTTTCAATATTGTTCAGCACAGCATCCTTCTTCTTTAACCGCAGTTCGGTGATGCTGCTGTGCGTGATGCTCGAGAACTCCTTGAAAGCCACCACCATGAGTTCTTGGAATCTGGTCACGGCTCGGAGCTTGGGGTTTTCTGACTTGGGATGGGCCGACTCGTCCAGTCTCGCAAAGTACGACTTGAGGACGGAAATAAAGGCTCCATCATCCGCGGCATCCAACAGATCTTCGCCATTGATGCGAAGGATGGCCAGGCCGACTTGAAACAGCACCTTGGGGCCTTCGACAAAGAAGACGTCCAGCACTCGAAAAGCAAAAATTAACGGCATAGAGTTGATGTACAGGGACAGAAACCAAGGCAGTGAGACGACTGACAGTTGTATATCGTTCTTGACCAAATGCTCCCACAGAACAGGCATGGTTCGTTCTACCAACGATTCAAACACCTTTTGATCCAGCAAGGTTCCGTACATGGTGGTCGAGTAGTAGCCAGGTACTAGCCGATCGCACAGAGAGGACAGCAGAAAAAAAGCTTGGGCCTCAGACATGTAGATGAGGAGAGCCGCCACGACAATATTCATGGCTTGACAATATCCGACATCGGGATTGAGCCAGCTGTATGCTGTCAAAACCCGGCGAAGTCTGCTAATGCCTTCCTCGCTCTGGAAACCGGGATATTCAGGCAAGCTTCGGTTTAAATCTTTCTCGATTTCGTCAATGGCGAGTGACTCCTGCCCTTCAAACTTGGCCAAAGTATCGGCGAAAAGGCTTGGCTTCTCCAACCGCAAGTATAGGGAGCCCGAGGTCAGCTCCCAGATTTCTCCCCGCAATCGGTTGGGCAATCCGACCCGGATCAGTTTATGGAACGTTGGCTGGCGAATCAGGGTCAAGCTCCTTCCATTATCTCGAAGATATTCGGCCCAAAGCCGCACTTTTGCTCTGTCTCGTAGTTTTTTCGGGTCGCCGGGATACCTGAAAATCATCCCCAAGCCAGCGTCTGGGGGGTTGGCATTCTTTCTGTCTTCGGACCGAAGCAGATGCTCAGAATAGCATTCTGCAACCACCTTTCGCAATTTACCGACATTTCCCACGCCAGATCTTAACCCTCTCTTCAAGCCATCACAGAATCGTTCGCATTCGGGACGGGAGCCGGCCAGGTGAATCGTGAATCGCTGTTCCCGGTTTTCTTTTGCATCTTTGGTTCCGTCCTTTTCCTTTATATTTTCGGCCAATAATCCATTCCAGGTCGTGATGGCGAGAGCAAACTAGCATGATGAACAAGAAGAAAAAGCAAAAAAAAAAAAAAAAAAAAAAAAAAAAAAAAAAAAAATAAGAAGAAGAGAGGTCAGGAACAGCTCTAATGTGACAGCGCTTGACAAGTTGGGGAAGCCTATTTTCGCCCCTCCGGTGTAAATGGATTGGCATGAAAATTTACCTGAAAGTTTTGACTGTGTAACCTCTCGACCCTTCTAACGGCACACAATGGAAAGGTGAAGCCATTCCCACACGGACCAGCACCATGGGTCTGTCCTGTAAAGGCCAGCGACGTCGAGGTGCTAGCATTTTGAGCAAAGCTCGATGGAGTAGTCGAAAAGCACAGGTAGGCCTCGGATAAGTGCAGTTTGCCGACGTAGTGCCATCCTCGATCATGGTCCTTATCGCCCTGCGTTGCGTTGGAAGGGGGAATGGTGAGCTCGGCACTGATTTCACAAAGGGGGTTCTGGGAGGAAGGCAGGCGGAACTGATTTTGGAAGAGCGACGCTTTGGAGGGGTTCTTATCGGAGCTCGACAGGTTGAGTCCTTGTGTCGGATCAATCAGCTGCTGGGCCTTTTGCACGATGTTGGTAAAGTTGGAGAACATGGTCGCAAACATCAGCGCCGCATGGCGGTGTCAATGAAGACGAGCAATGGGTATGACGAGCACGGGACAGCGAATGCGCCGAGAATTTGTGGTGGAAGGAAGAGCCTATGTGGCGGATCAAAAGGCAGATGCAGCGTCTGTTCGGCGGGTACGAAGCGAGAAGACCGGACAAGAGGATTGTTGAGTTGTTGGTTGTTGTCCACGAGCGACATGTAAGATAGGACTGCATGCAGGGACAGGAATGTATGAGCTGGTGGCGATGGCATGAGGATGGGACGTTGGACGGAGGTGACGGCGAAGGCGGCGTGGATTGAGGTTGAGTGCTCACTGCTCAGTGGACCAGAACGTCAGCCAGCTGAGCTTGAGTGCATGTGGGCTTTGGCTGTGGCTCTGCGGCCTGCCAGAGCCAACAGCACCTGCAACAGCAACAGCACCTGCAACAGCCCCGGCAAGAGCACTGAGGCGCTCAAGCTGGTTGGGTGCTTGGCTCAACCGTGGAGCTGATTGGCCCGGATGCAGGCTGCACGGGGCGCGAGTCGCTGCGTGCCAGGGTCATGGATCAACCCGAGATGACTAGATATTTCCATAAACTAACCCGTACACTTTTTTTGCGGCCTGCGCATTCTTTGAGGCCGGGTTGATTATCATTTTCATGGGCAAGAACCCAAGAAAAAGGGAAGGAAAGGAAAGGAAAAAAAGAAAGAGGACAAACAGCCAGAAGGAAGAGTTCACCACTCGCTCCACTGCTGTAAGGCGGGCAAAAAGAGCAAAAGATAATGTTAATCCAACATTGGATTCCAAAGAGACCTCCGATGCGGGGAATCGAACCCCGATCCCTGCGGCACTTTGCTGGATGTTAGACCATGAAAGCGCAGTATGATAGCCACTACACCACATCGGATGTTGGATGATCTGGAACGAGTTTATTTATCATATAATGGATGCTGAGCGTGCCTCGACCTCGAGAAGCGAAAACTACGACGTCTTGTGAGACGAGTCCATTTCAGCCTCTGAACTACAAATTCCTGTGCAGACTTGTGCAGACGGGTGACACCCGGCGCAAACCCAGCCTCATGATACGCCCATTACGCCAACGCCGGACTGGCTGACGCCTGCCCATCCTTCCTTCCTGCCCCTCTCTACCCTACCTTCCTTCCTCATCCTTGCCCTTTCCTTCTATCCTCCGTTGTCTCCCCCCCGCCTTCCGGTCCAACCCCTCGCCTCCCCGTGCTTGCCTGCCTTGTCTAGTTGATGACGTGTTGCGTCATCGGGCCTGCAGCTTAGGGCCCGACGATTTAGGGCCTGACGGTTTAAGGGCTGGCGGTTATTAGCCTCGCGAGATGAAATGCCACATGCCCGTCCACGCCACGATGCGACGCCACGATGACACGCCACGATGCGCTGTCGTCGCCTCTCATCCATGATTCCATGTGCTCAAGCACAATCTGTCTGGTCAGTGGTGGGTGACGTTCTGTGCGAATTCTGTTGCGTTTAAGACGAGCGAGGGCACGTCGTTTATATTTTACGTTTGAGTTTACCTTGACGTGCATGAGATATAGCATCCTAGCCCCTACTTGCGACATACATAATATATGCATGTACCGTGTGCATGGTATATGCATGTTGATCTCCTCCCTCCTAGATCTGTCACCGCATTGGCACGTCCGACGTCACGCATCGTCGTCCGCGTCTTGGGCCGCCCAGGATAGTCCAGACTCGAGGCCCGCTCGCCCTGCCCGCCTCCATCCATTTCCGTCTGACGGTCGATCTCGTCTCCTTTGAATCGCGGCTGCTTGACCGGAGGCCACCACTCCCTCCCCCTCTTCGTCATCTTTTTGTTTTTTCTTTCTTTCTTTCTTTCTTTCTTTCTTTTTTGGCACAAATAGCTTTTCGTCAGTTTTGTTGCTCCAACCAAAACCCGCTGCTGCCAGACTTGCTTCATTGCCCTCGCCCGTCATCTTCTTTCTTGCGTCATCCCCGTGTTCCCCTTTCACAACCGATTTTGCCACTTACGCGGGAAACCTTACATCGGCGCATTACTCGATAGCTCAGCCCAGCGCAAGCCACGGACCGAGCTTGGAACCTTGTCGTCCCTCGTCATCTCGGGAACGGCGTCACGATCTAATTGGTTTACCTGCGACACGACTTGGAGTCCAGGACTGTGCCAGCTTCCATGGACTATTTTTTTCCCCGACTTCACTCATAAATAACTCATTTGAAGGAAGTAGGCGGGTAGGTAAACGACTGTATCCTGGGGAACCATTCTGTAATACCAAGCACGCAGACTGGAGTCGAAGCAAAAGCGCCATCCGCCTCTCTCGTCTGCCCAACTTCCAACAAGTTGTTTGCAAACTTCAGAGTCGAGGAAAGGCAGCGCATGCCGAGCAAGACTGACAAAACTGTGAGCAGTGAGCAGTGAGCAGTGAGCAGTGAGCAGTGAGCAGTGAGCAGTGAGCAGTGAGCTTGAGCAGGGATCAACCAGCATTGAGCATACATCAGCACACCAGAAAGCAGCACAACGGCCGCCATCGCAATTGCAAACGTACATCTGATTTCGCACCTGGGTTGAATATATCACTGCTTCAGAAGTGGCCATGAGCCGAACGTGAAACAGATTGCGATTGCACAAAACTCAGGGTGGCTTCAATCAGAAAGGCGGCTTCTGTGTTAAGCCTCGACACCTGGTCTTACACCGAGTCCGACCTAAAACGGTCGTAGCACATTTGCGACAACGAGAGGGACGGACCCTTCTTGCTACCTGCGCAGATGCGACTCAGGTATTACCCTGCATATTACCAAAGAGCTTTCTTGATAAATCTATATGTCGCTCACATCCAGCGACTAATCTGCCAGGCGATCTCACTGAACGCGACGAAACCATCTTATTCGAACCCGACTTCGCGTCCGACTTGGTTTCCGACTTCGTGTCCGACCTCATTTTGGACGAAATGGCCGCCACAGTAGCACACTCGCAGGCGCCCACCGCTTTGTCTTCATCGAGGAGTCTCGCTTCGCAGGCGGTATCTGGATCTCACCCAGCGCGCGAACACCGTCACCATCAACATGGACACTATCAACCGCGAGATGCCTCCACCATCCCAACAAACTCAACAAACAGCCGACGGGTCGAGTCGTTGCCGCGGGCACAGAAATTCAACCCTAGTAATTTCAAAGTGCTTCGCACTCTGGGAACAGGTTGGTGATTATTCAAAGTCGGGTGTGAGAGGGAGGGTAAGAGGAAAATGTTAGGGGTCAGGGGTTGTTGGAGAGGTGGCGGAGAGCCGTCGACGTTTATCAAAAGGCGCAGGCACAGGCACAGGCGACAACAATGCCAAAACAGGTCTTTTCTCCATTACCAATGAAACGCTGACCAGATCTGTGCAGGTACGTTTGCACGGGTCTGCCTTGTTCGCCCGTCAAATGCTCCCGACGTTCCTCTAGAGCAGGACACCACGGGCAATGTCGAGGTATATGCTCTCAAGATCCTGCGCAAGACCGAAGTCATCAAATTGAAACAAGTCGACCATGTCCGTCACGAGAGATCTGTCCTGGCCGACGTAGCAGGCCATCCATTCATCACCAACCTCCTTGCCTCGTTCTCTGACCACGATTCTCTTTACATGCTGCTCGACTACGTTCCTGGCGGCGAACTCTTTAGCTACCTCCGAAAGCTCGGCCGATTTGACGAATCGACTGCCCGCTTCTACGCTGCCGAGATTGTGCTCGTCTTGGAATACCTCCACGAGCAGCAAGGGGGCGTGGCGTACCGGGACCTCAAGCCGGAAAACCTCTTGTTAGACAAGGACGGCCACATCAAGCTTGTGGACTTTGGGTTCGCAAAGCGCCTCGGCCACAAGGGCGACCATCCCGTCGAGACGTATACCCTCTGCGGCACGCCAGAGTATCTCGCCCCAGAGGTCATTCAAAACAAGGGACACACCACGGCAGTGGACTGGTGGGCATTGGGAATCCTGATTTATGAATTCCTCACGGGGTATCCACCCTTTTGGCATCAAAATCCCATTGAGATTTACAAGCAGTAAGTACATGGCGTTTCTTCTGCGGGACCCGAGTTGGGGGTTGGCTAGGGAGGAGCGAGAACAACAAAACACCAACTTCTTGTTGCTAGGATCGTAGACAAACCCGTGGCATTTCCCCAAGACCCGCCCACATCAGAACAAGCCAAAGACATCATCCGCTGCTTCTGCACCGTCGACCGATCCCGCCGCCTCGGCAACGTCAGCGGCGGCGCCAGCCGCGTCAAAGCCCACCCTTTTTTCCAACCCATCAACTGGGACGACATGCTCAACCGCCGACAAAAAGGCCCCATTATTCCGCCGATACGGTATCCAGGCGACGCGCAGTGCTTCGACACGTACCCCGAAGATGACGGCAAGCGGGACGCCTACACCGACGAGATGGTGCAAAAGTACGAGCAGTACTTTGCCGATTTCTGATGACGAGCGAACTTTTTTTCTGTTTTTCTGTTTTTTTCTGTTTTTCTGTTTTTTTTTTTTTTTTTTTTTTTTTTTTTTTTTTTTTTTTTTTTTTTTTTTTTTTTTTTTTTTTTTTTTTTTTTTTTTTTT
>SRPW01000172.1:0-34036 GCA_018360225.1 Claviceps pusilla | reverse complement strand
TTCTATAGTAAAAACTCTATATATGCGGACTAATTAGAAGAGTCAGATTCCGCAGCTAATATGGCTGCGAATCCGGCTCTTCCTAGCTGTGCCACGTTGTCATAGAATGCAGCGATTCCAACATTTAGTTTACTAAAGAAATTAATAAAGAAATTAGCAGTTAATTAAATATAGTTAATAATATTACTTTATTTTTTTAAGAATTACTAAGTTATTTTTCTTTAAGGTATAGTAAGTTTAAGTTATTATTAAGTTATAAATATAAACAGTATATTATAGCTAAGGAAAACATATTTATATATATTTTAAAAAAAGTAGTAAAAATTAAAGTTTTTTATAAATATATTATAGTTTTATATTAAAAGTATTATAAAGTTTTTAAAAGGGATAGTTTAGTTTTATTTATAAATAAAGGAATATATTGAGTATATATTAATACTATAAAGAGTAACTAAGTATTAGTTATTACTAATGTATATTAATTATAACTTAAGTTTATAATAGTAATAAATATATATAGCTATATAGCCTTTTTATATTATATATTAATAGTAGCTTAAGCTTAAGGCTAAGGGAAATTAGTTATTACTATATAGTTTTTATATTATAATTATATTAATTTCAAGTTAAAAGCCTAGTATAGTATAAATAAAATATAATTTCTTTTATATATTTTAATATATAACCTTTATTATTTAAGTATAATAAAGGTAGTTTATAAAGTAAAGCCTATTAAGCCTTTAATAAGTTTTAATTAAAGCTATAAGTAATTATTTAAAGCTTTTTATAATCATAAAAAAATTATTATAAAGTTTAGTTATAATTTTAAAAAGTAGGTTTAGCTATTTATTAAATACTTAATATACTTTAATAAAAAGGCTTTATAAAAAAGTAAGCTATTAGCTTTTTAATAGTATTTTTAAGTATTAATTTTAAATTATTTATTAGTATTAAAGTTAGCTAAAATAGTAAATATACTAAGTTAATTTAAATAAATAGTCTTTACCTTAGCTTATTACTTATTTATAATAATATAAAGTTAGAATTATATTAAGTATTCTTTAAAGTAATTAAAGTATTATTTATATATTTTACCTAAAAAAGCTAAGTATACTTACTAATTCTTAATATACTTACTAGCTATATAATAATTATAATATTAAGGTATTATATAATATATAGTAATATAGCTAAACTTATAGTAGTTATAATACTACTTAAAGTAAAGAGTATTATTATAAAGTTTAGCTTTAAAGATTTTTACTTTATAAATAACTTTAATGTAATATAAGTAATTAGCTACCTTAACTTTATTTATATTAATAATTAAAGGGGTATATAAGGAGGTTTTATATAGCTTTTAAGCTATTATTTAAGTTATATTACTACTACTAAAGGCTATAAAAATTTATATGATATTATTATAAAACTCATTTTATATATAAAAAATAAAAAAGCTATAAATAATAATACTAAAAATATATTAGCTTAAGGTTACCTTTAAGCTAAATATAGTTTATACTTAAAAGGGGTTATTAATATAAAGCTTTATAATATCTTTAAATATAACTATAGTATTACTACTATAAAAATAATATATTACTATAGTAGAATTAATACTAATTATATAATTAATAACTTTAATAATTTCTTTTAAAAAGTAAGATTTAATTATTTCATTAATAAAAAGGCTTTTAATTAAAGCTTTATAATAAACTTAAAGTAAAACTATAAAAATAGTTAGGTTATTTAAAATATAGTTTTAAAAGCTAATTCTATTTACCTAAATAATAATAAATACCTAAATTAAGCTTAAAATAGTTCTTAGCTAAAAAGCTTTTTTAACTACTTATTTAACTATTTCTTTAAGGTTTTTTATTATAATTATTATATTAATAGTATTAAAGGTAATATTATTATATAGCTTATATTAAGTATATATTATATTTATATTAATTATATAAAGAATAATATTTTATACTCTTTTTAGTAATTTTAAAGAAATAAGCTTAATAATTTAAATAAACTTTTTTTATAAGTAAGTTAAAACTTTTTTTTTAACTCTTTCCTTAGCTATTTTAATAATAAAATTAACTTAAAGGTTAGGTATAAAGCTATTTTATTCTATAAGTAAATAATAGTAACTTGATATAAATCCCTTATTTCTACTATTAATATTTATTAGTATTATACTATTTGCTATACTTATACTTTAGAACTAATATACTATTAGTATAGGGGGTAAATAGATATTATAAAACTTTTTATTAGCTTTTTAAGAGGTTTAGAGTTAATTCTACAGCGCTATTGCAGTGCAGGCGGATTATTATTTTTTATAAACTAAAGAAACACTTTATAGAAATATAGTATATTAATATTTAATAATTTATATCTCTCCTAAGTATTATAAGTAAAGTTTTAAAAGTAATAGTTATAAGTTAAATTATATTTATTATTAAGGAAAGTAATACTTTACTTAACCTTTAAATAAATAATAAAGTAAATAGATTTACTAAAGATACCTTTAGTATTTTTATAGAAGTAGTATATATAATATAGGGCTTAAGTAGAATTATATTACTTCTTTAGCTAAATATTTTTATAGTATTTAATACTATTTACTATTATTACTGTTGGGATTTATCCTAGGATAACATAGGTGAAGGGCACAACGCAGGACGTCACTATCATCATAGGGTCTGCGTATATCTCAAGGTGCTCTTACTTCTTCTAAGTGTATAGCCTAGCTAAAGGGGTCTTTATAGCATATTCCGTGGGAGGCCACGGCAGGCCACGGGATGTGCAGAGTTTTCGCTGAGGGTTCCGACCTATAGGAATAGCCGGATTCCCCTCGTGGCTTGGCTGGCCGGGTCAATCCGGGTCAATACGGATTTACCCGTTGTTAACATTCTGACCCGGAAAATGCAGCAATTCCAACGATTCTAACACTAGGAATTCTCTCTTCTTTATAGAAGGAATCGCTTGAAAAAGCTCACATAAGTCTTGAAAAACAGGGTTCTATATACAAAAAAAATAGATAGACTATCTAATCCAATAATAGGTTATAGGTCTACTAAAGAAAAAAAGTAAAAAACAATAAATAGGACTTTCTAAAGTCCTTCCTACCTCTCCTTATAGAAGCTTGCTCTTCTATATATAAATCCTATATATAAATCCTATACATTTCTTATTATATACCCTAGCTTAGGGCTATATCCCTTATACTTTTCTCTTCTTTATAGAATTATCTAACTTATTAGTTAGAATACTCCTCATAGGAAAAGGTTAGTTAGGGGGCTGCCCTAAATGCATTTACAGCTTTCCAAGCTGGATATGTATCATTAGCGTTAGAGTTAGACTTAGGTTCGGGTTGTCCTTTAAATATGTGTAAAAACATATAATATTTTTGCTTTAAGGGTTATCCCTTATATCTTAGGCTCTTCCACTAATTCTCTTTAGCTTCTTACTGCTCTTATACTGTGTGAGATATTGACCAATATCTGGGTTTACAGCACATAAAGCACACTAGAGGGAAGCCTCTTTGTTGTTGTAATTGGTCACTAAGGAACCGATCAGATGATCGCTTGTAATAGCAGCAGGCTTCTTTGTAGTAGCGGCGGCAGGCTTCTTTGTGTTTTCAGGAGGAAGCTACAGTTAGCCATTAAGATAACTACAAATCCACTGGTTATGCAATTTATAGGCATTTACAAAGGTTTCTAATAAGTCCCTTAAAGGTAGGGGAGCTTAAAAACATTACAAGCCTAAATTCTAGCACGCTACTAACAGCGGCAATTAGTTGTTGCTAAAGCTCTATATCTTTAGTGGAAAGGTTATAAAGTCTATAGTAGATATAGTAAAGCTGCTTAATAAGCAATTTAAGGCATTAAAGCTTATTCTTCTTAGGGTTCTTTAAAGAAACCTTCTAAAAAGTTAGGGAATTCCACTCTATATAATAGAATTGCCTATTGCTTTTAGTCTTAAAGTGATTCCTAACAGCATTAGCTAGGTCTCTAACTATAAGGCCTTTCCTAGCTAATTTATAAATATAGTAGGTAAGGGCATTATCTTTAAGGATAATTAGAAATACTCTTACCTATAGCTCTTTAGGCACATAACTTTATAGGCATTAGTCTTTAAAGACAAGCATTTTTAGACCTAGGAAATCGTATATCTTTCCGCTATATTTCTCGTCATTTATGTAGGTTTTATTAATGTCTAAGAGAATTTAGTAGGCTTAGTTAGGGGTTATTGTCGTTATTAGGGTTAACGCCGTTAGCGGCGGCGAAAATTCAACTAGTTGTTGGGTTCTTCCTTGTTGTTGTAATAGGAGGTCAATTAATTGTAGGTTTTAGCTTTAGTGTATTTGCTAATTAATTAAACAGGCATCTTGTGATTTCTATAAGAAGGTTACAGGCTTTACTATAAAAGGAGGAGGTTATTAAAGAGCAGCTTAGCTAGGAAACTATGCTTTAATCTACTCTTCTAAGGCTATAATAAGGGCAGTAAGGGAGTTAGTATAGTATCCACAGCTAGTCCTCATAGGAACGTCTCTTTATCTAAGGAATGTATATAATTCCCTATATAAGCTTAATAGTGCCCTCTTAAAGTCTTTAGCAGTCTAACTAGTAAAGTCTTTATAGAATGCATTAAAAAGCTTAAGACCTTTCCACTATGCTTTAGAATAGTAGTCTAGGATAAAGGCTATCTAGTTAATAATATACTAATAGTTTTAACGCTTTTCTGGTTTATTCTTATAACAAATTCCCTAGTTAGGGCTAATAATCCTTCTAAATCTAGAGATTATTAGGGGGAGGGAGGGGTCTATATCTAGCGACATTTATAGTAAAGCAGTATCACTAGCACCACTTTGTGAAGGGTTGCAAGAACCTTCTTCATGGGTTGACATCCTTATGATTAGATAGTCTAATATTCCAGATATCGGATTTAGCAGGCTTTTAGCTAAGATTTCGTCCTAGTTAGTTGATCCCTATACAGGCTTTAGTATAACAAAGGGTTAGTTAGTTAATAGACAAGGTTTTCCCGTAGATAACGGTATAAACCATAAGATTCTATGCTCTTAAAGGTTAATTCTAGCCAATATAGCAAAAAAGAATCTATTTCTTTTATAAAGAAGCTATGTTTCTAGAAGCCTAATTCTAGCTAATATAGCAAAGGAACCTTCTTCTCTTAGCATAAGCACTTCTATAACGTATAGGAAGCACTTATCTCTTTTAGGGATAATTCCTAGCTAATCTATAAGTATATTATTAAGGATAAGAGAGCTTACTAATCAGTGTTAGGATTTATCCTAGGATAATATAGGTAAAGGGCACAACGCAGGACGTCACTATCATTATAGGGTCTGCGTATATCTCAAGGTGCTCTTACTTCTTCTAAGTGTGTGGCCTAGCTAAAGGGGTCTTTATAGCATATTCCGTGGGAGGCCACGGCAGGCCACGGGATGTGCAGAGTTTTCGCTGAGGGTTCCGACCTATAGGAATAGCCAGATTCCCCTCGTGGCTCGGCTGGCCGGGTCAATCCGGGTCAATACGGATTTACCCGTTGTTGACATTCTGACCCGGAAAATGCAGCGATTCCGACGATTCCAACAATTACCTTCTTTATATTATAATTTTCTTAAATACTTTTAACTAAATAGTAATATAAACCTAAGCCTTTACCTTTAAATATAATACTTTTCTTTATTTTAATAGTTAATTAATAGGTACTTTACTTATAATTACTAGGGTTTTATAAGGATTCTTAGTTTTTTTAATTCTTTTTTTATTATATACAACCCTCTTTTATACTTAGTTATATAAGGTAAACTATACCTTTATTATTGAATTTTTAAATAATATAAATATTCTTACCTTTAGCTATATATTAAAGAAAATTTAAGCTTACTTTAAAAAAGCTTAAGGAATTTATTAGCTATAGTTTTATAAATTTAGCCTTAAGTTTAACTTATAAAAAAGTAAACTTTTATATTCTATATATTACTACTATATTATTATAACCTTAGTTTAACTTTATATTATTATAATTTAGCTAGTTTAATTTACTTAATTTCTAAATATATAGATTTACTATAAGCTTTACTAAAAAAAGTATAGTAAAAAGGTTATAAAAAAGCTTATTTAATAATAGCTAGCTTTTATAGTCTTTATAGTATTAACTTAGGGATACCTCTTTTCTAATATATACTTACTATATATATAAGTAATTTAAAGCTTAGTTACTTATAGTATAAGTATATACTATACTTTAATAAGCTATAATAATATAGTTAAGGGTATTATAAAGGAATTTACTAAGGAATAGCTTAAATAGCTATAAATTATAACTAAAGCTTATAAAGCTATATTAAGAGCTTTAATTAAAACTAAGGTAGCTATCCCTTTAGTTAATCTTTACTTAAATTATTATACTTATTATTATTATAATAAAATTAAAGCTAATAAAATAGCTAATTAAATTTAAATTACTTATGTTATAGTAATTAAATACTTTTAATAATAAAAATACTATTATTATAGCTTTATACCTTTAACTTATAGCTTTTTAATTTATTACTTAGCTATTTATTTTAATACTCTTTTATTAGGTAAAAAACTGAAATAAAATTAAAAGAACTAATAGTATTAAAACTATATAATACTATATATATATTAGCCATAATATACCCCTATGGTAGCTAAATATAAGCTTAACTTTTATACTATTTATAAGATTTTATAGCTATATAACTATCTTATAAAATATAAGTTAGCTACTTTTATTTAAATATATATTAAAAAAACTAGCTTTAAAATATTTATTTATACTTAATATATATTTAAGGTAAACTCTTTAATTTATTAATATTAAAATAATATAAAAAATTATTATTATATTATTTTTAACTACTTAAACTATAACTACCTTTACCTTTATAAACTTAATATACCCTTAATATATAAATACTATAATATTTACTTAGCTTATAATTAAAGCCTCTTAACTTACTACTTTATATAATACTTTCTTTAAATTAAATAAATCCCTTACTCTATACTAGCTAATTAATTATAAATATTTTAAAAAAATAAAATGCTTAATATTATAAAATTAAGGTACTATAAGGAACCTAAGTTAGCCTTAGTATACCTACTTACT
The DNA here is from genome assembly GCA_018360225.1 of Claviceps pusilla. Lineage (NCBI taxonomy): Eukaryota > Fungi > Ascomycota > Sordariomycetes > Hypocreales > Clavicipitaceae > Claviceps > Claviceps pusilla. Next base: position 26,878 of record SRPW01000172.1, on the reverse strand, counting down.
AATATACCTATAATTATTATAAATATTTATTAATAAATATTATAATAATAGTATATATTTATTAAAGATAGCTATATTTTTTATATAAAGCTATAATAAGTTTATTATAAATAACTTTTTATTTATTTTAATTGAAAATAAAATACAAATAAATAAAATATTAGCTTAATACTTAAATTTATATTACTTTTATATTACCTTTTACTTTATTTACCTTTTTAATATAGCTATAATATAACCTAAATAACTTAAGTATTCTTACTTAAAAAGTATAGTTGAACTAACTTTATTATAAGCTTAATTTATTACTTTCTTCTTATTATTTTACTTTATAAGCTATATTACTTTTTTATAAAAGTTATTATAACTAGCTTATACTATATTAATATTTATAGCTCTATATTAAAAAAGACTTATATCTATTAAAGAATTAAAATTATTATTCTCTTGAATAGTATTAATAATAATATTAAAATAATTTCTTTATGTTTAAAAAAGCTTTTTTTTTATTAATAAAAATTAATATAAGCTAGCTATAAGCTTAGTTAAACCCTATATTACCTTTAATTAAATATACTATTATTACTTACTTTAAAATAAGTTATATTTTAATAAGTATACTTATAGTAAGCCTTAAAGATATCTATATTATATTAGTATTAAACCTATATTAACCTTAAGTTAAAAATATACTTTCTTAATTTCTATATAAATAACTAATAATGCTTATATAGGTAATATAAGGTTTATAAAGCTATGCCTTAATTATACTTTACTTTAATAAGTTAATAGTAGCCTTAAGCTAAATTTAAATTATATATTTACTAATTATATTTTTTTTTACTTAATATTTCAGCTAAGGTTAGTAAAACTAAGCTAAACTTAATACTACTTAGTAAGGGGTATATTAAGCTACCTTTACTAAAGCATTAAGAAAGGAATAACTTACTTTAAAAGCTTTAATTATAATAAAAAAAAAGGTATAAAGAAATTATTCCTTTTTATAATTATTACTAACTCCTCTTTATATAATTACTAACTTAGCCATATAGCTATTAATTAGCTATTATAAGTATTAAGGTAACTTTTTACTAAAATCTTTAAACTTATATTAATGCTTCTTTAATAATAATATAAATATTTATAATATTTAATTACTCTTTTCTATAAAGTATATCCTTACTATAGTATAAATAAGTAAGGTTAGCTAGTATTATAGCTATATTATATTAAATTATATTTGTTGGTATTCCTTAGGATACTAGTGATTCTCTAAGGAATACTAGGGTGGAGCAGAGACTCAGTGACTTAACGTGGGGTCTGCGAAGGTATTTGTAAAAAGGTCTAATTTCTACTAAAGAAGGTGCTATCTAAAGGGGCATTTTATAGGGGTCTTTATATTCCACAAAAATACCGTTGGAAGCGCTGGTGAAAACTCTGCTTATCGCGTAACTAATTCGTTAGGGGTCTTGTCAGGGTCCTTATTAGGGTCTGTGGTTCTAGGCGGCTAGTCGCAAGCTAGAATATATAGTAATTCCAACACTTAGAATTCTCTCTTTTTATAGGAAAAGAGGAATTACACCTAATATAGGTAGAAATTTACATAAAAACAGTGGTTAACTATTTAATTAGATAATTAATAAGAAAAAGAGTCTAGTCTATATCCCTAGTATTCCTCCTTCTTCTCTATATATTTTACCTGTCCTTATATATAGATTCTAGCTTTATTCTTATTAATAAAGGTCTTAAAGGCTTAGTTTAGAGAAGTCTTTATTATAGCATTAGTAATATTATTATTGCTATTAATCTATTTAATCTCCTTAATTTCCTACCTTTTATATAACTATTATAACGTTATAATATTAATTATTAACCTTTTCTCCTTTATTATGCCTAACTTAATAATATACTTATATAATAAGAGAGAGTCTATATAAATAATTATTAGTATTAGCAGAATTTATAACTTTTATATAATAGTGCGTAAGGTTATGCTAATTATATAGGTAATATTAGCACCTTAAACTATTGCGTATAGCTTAGATATAAGGGCACTCCTTATAACTCTCTTGCTTTTTATTAAGCTATATATTATAATATTGCCTTTTAGTATAAATTCTATATTAGTCCCCTTTATCTCTATACTAAGAATAATTATATATTTAATTTAGAAGCTTAAGTCTTTATTATTCACAAAGGAACTATTAATAAAGACATAGAGAGCAGTAGTAGAAAGGTTAAGTAGAATATACTGTAAACCATGCTTATAATGCTATATTTACTACTAAATCTATTTATTAAGCCTTATAACATTAGAATTATTAGGATTTTAGGCTTATATAGCAATAGAAAGGTTAAATACAGCCTTTAGTTAATAAACCAATAATATATATACTCCTTAAGCTTATTATTCTATATATTACTATCTTATTATTAGCTTATTAGGTTTAATAAGTTAAAGCTTTTTACTTTAGCCTTTTTAATAAAGTTCTATATAATTTCTATTATATTAGTGCAAGATATAGCTATTAAAGATAAGGGGTTCTATTAGCGTTAGAATTTACTTAGGTTTTACTATAAATCCTACTTTCTTTAGTTCTATCTCCTTAGTCTTAAAGAACTTAACATTGCTTAGACTAAGGGTATTATCTATTTATATTCTAATTATACTAAAGTATCTAATTATATTAGAAGCTATTAAGAAACATAGGTTATATATAGAAGTAATTATTATTAGCTTCTAATAATAGTGGCGGAAGTATATAGCCCACTAATATATGCTGGCCTTTATAATCCTATAGAGGAGTTTTATAACCTCTATAATAGTATCCTTTAAGTATAGATATATAATTATACTAGTAGTTTAGCGATAATTAACTAGTTAAGTAAGGTTTTTAACTACATATACGCTTACGTAATGTCTTATAGCTATAGAAAGATACAGTCCTTAGCTAGTAATAGCGCTAAAGCAATAATAAGTCTTTAGCTTATATATTAAATTGTTAGGGATTATATTAAAATCTATGCTTTTTCCTTATTACTATACCCTTAAATTATAAGCCTTAATTTCTTATATAGCTTATTAGTGCCTTTCCCCTTAACTTCTCTTACTATATAAGAGTAAAAGAACTATTAGTTTCTATATTCTTCTTTATTAAAGGTTATAAATTTAAAGATATCTCTAGCTAGTAAAGCCTTAATTTCTTTCTAATTAAATACTTTAAAAGGTTTTTTAGTAGTAGTAATCTTCCCTTCTTTCCTTAATTTAATTACTAAATTCTAGTTACTTTTCTCCTTAGCTATAAGGAAGCTTATAGTGCTAAGTTCCTTATAATTCTTATTAGCATCCTTCTTATCCTTATTATTTTCCTTATAAGCTATAATTAAAGAATGTTTTTAAGGTTGCCTAGGTTTTTATTACTATAGAGGTATAGGTAATTAACCTTTATTAGCATTAGCATCCTTAATCTCCTCCTCTTCCTTATTATTTTCCTCTATATTTATAACCTTTTCTTTTATACTTTAATAGTATAGCTTTACTACTATTAAGCAGAACTTTATAGGTTCTTAGGGTATTTCTATAGTGTAGGTCTTATAATTAAATAATAATAACCTAAATAAACTACTTTAGCCTTCTTTCTTATGCTAAATATAAACTTTTAAGTTTAAGGGAAGTATATATAATAGTAGGGTATTTAGGCTATTCTATATATTTAATGCATTAGTTACTTATCTCTTAGTAAGGCAATACTAAGCTTTATTAGTAGCTTTCCTTAGTAAAGCTTCTCTTTATACTACTAATAAGCTTAGGGGTAAGTTATATAATATTTATAGGTATACTTTAAAAATAAGTAGGGTTAGTATAAGGCTATTAGGCTCTATAGAATTATTAATAGCTTTAATAGATATTTATAGGTATTAAGGGGGGGTTATAAGGTCTCTAACCTTAGCTTTAATAATTTTATAAGCCTAATAGAGGGGGCTATGATATTATTTAACCTTTCTAATGCTATAGTAGGCTTTAATAGGAACCTTTTCTATATTAATAGCTAATTAATATATATTATACTAGAATTCTATAGAAGTAAAGTTCCTTCTAGCGTTATAGATAATATTATCTAGAGGTCCTAAATATGTATTAATTTAGCACTCCTTTAGTGCATTCTATATATTATAAGCTTTCTACTTCTAAGGCTTAAGAAAGCATATAGCTTAGAAAGCAGTAGCTATATTAATAATATATAGTATAGGTTTCCTATTAATTTAAAGGATATTAATATAAATCTTATAGTTAAAGTCTATATTATTTTTAAAGGTAAACTTAAACCTACTTAAGGCTTTACTATAGAGTTAATATTAATAGCATTTATAGGAGATAGTTATAATTATTTTATTATCTATTAACTTACTAGCTCTTTAGAGTAGCTTAGTTAGTCTTATAATAGAGGGGTGCCTAAAATATTAATAAAGTTAGTAGATTTCTGCCTTTAAAAGGTAGAAGGCAATAGCTTTATTTTCCTTAAATAGCTACTAAGGATATCCCTATTTTTATATAATAGGGACTATCTTATAACCTTAGATTAGTATATTCTTAAGGTTATTAAGCTTTATATTTATCTAATTTATATTAAATATATAGAATAAAAAGGGTGTAGCTATGTTAAGAATATAGAATTTAATAATGCTAAAGATTGTTAGTACTTATAGCACTTCTAAAGAGGTTATAGAACTAGCGCTAAAGTTAACTTTATACTAGCTAGTGGACTTAATCTTTAGAGTTAGCATTAGCTTCTACAGTACTATAGCTTACTATGCTTCTACTATTAAAATCCCTATAGCTTTAGTATTTAGTATAATACTATAGAAAACCTTACTAGAATAGTAGTTATTTAAAATAAAGTAATTTATCTTAGGGGGCTCTGCTTATAGTGTAGTGTTTATACTAAATATCTTATAGTTAGCTATAGTGCATTTTAGTATACATAAGAGAGATCTTACCTATAAAGGCAATAATTTCTTATAGAGGTCTATCTAATTAGATAGTTTAGATAGGCCTAGGGGTAATTAGGTAAAAAACTATATAAATATTAGCTTAGGCATTATAGTATTACTTAAGGAAGTTATAATAAATATATTATAGTTAGCCTAAGCTAAATATTCATTAGGGTAAGAGTTTTTTATTTATAAGTTCTCCTTTAAATGTAAGGAGAAATGCATTAAAGCTGCGCTTAATAGAAATCCCCTTAGTGCACTTGCTTTTTAGCTAAATATCCTTAGCCTTTTACTATTCTTACCTTATATAAGATATTAACTAATATCCTTCTTTCTAATATATAAAGCACTTCTATAAAAAGCGTGATTTTAATTATAGTTAGCCACTAGGGCGCTAATTAGATAATCACTTATATTGTTAGTCTATAAACATTACCTTATTGTTATCTTCTATAGGGTTAGGGGTAGTGGTAGCTAACTATTATATTGCTGTAATTACTGTGTTAGTTTAAAGGCATTTCTAGAGGTCTTTTATAACTCCTTTATAGGTTAGAGCGTAGAGAAATACAGCTAAACTATATTTAGAAACATTAGCAATGGCAGCAATTAACTATTGCTAAAGCTCTATATTTACTATAGAAGCTAGAAAGATTCTATAATAAACTTAGTAAAGTTATATAAGCATTAGGTTAAGGCATTTAAGCTTAGTCTTTTTAAGGTTAGTAGTAATAACCTTTTAAAGAGAGATAGTATTCCACTTAATATAATAAAAGTACTAATTACTTTTAGTTTTAAAGTAAGATCTAACGTTATTAGCAAGGCTTTATATTATTATACCTTTTCCAATAAGTTCTTTAATATAGTAGGTAAGGGCTTTATCTTTAAGCATAATTAGGAAAGCCTTTGCCTATTAGTCTTTAGGCATATTATTTCATAATAAATAATCTTTAAAGATACCTATCTTTAGAACAATAAAGTTATATATCTTCCTGCTATATTTCTTGCTATTAGAATAGCTCTTACTAATTTCCCTAAGAATATAGTAGAGTTAGTTATTATTAAGCGTTATTTTTAGTAGTAGTAGCTCTAGTTATTATCTTTTTAGTTATTAGCGTAATAGCTTATCTATTAACTTAGATTCCTTATATATCTATTAATTAATTACTTTATTATTATTAAAAGGGCTATTAGGCTATAGGGAAATAGGAATTTACTATTAGTATTATGTAGATTAACTAGGGAACTAGTGTTTAATCTATTCTTTTAACGTATTAACAAGAGCAGCAAGTATATTTATGTATTATACTCCTTATATAAGTAGAATTAGCATGCTATTTATAGTAAGGAAGTCTTATAAATCCTTCTATATTATTATTAGAATCCACTTAAAGTCTTTAGCAGTCTAACCTTTAAAGTCTTTATAAAAGGCATTAAAAAGCTTAAGGTTTTTCTATTTTAAAATATTATACTAATAAAGAATAAAGGCAGCTTAATTATTAATATACTGCTAGTCTTTACGTTTTTCTAGTAGGTTATCCTAGTATACTTTCTATTCTAAGGTAAGGATCTTTATATACTTATAAATAATTTTAGGGAGGGAATTTAGTAATACTTACAGTAAAGCAGTATTAGGGCTACTTTATATAAGGTTCCTAGATAAATCCTAAAATTCCTTATCACTTCTATAGAAAGATATCCTTATAATTAAATGTTTAGGGGTATTTTTAATAGGCTATAGTTAAGGTTTAGCATTCTAGTCTTATAATCCCTATATAAGCTTTAGTATAGTAAAGGGTTAGTTAATAAAATAAATAAGGGTTTTCCTATAGATAACAGTGTAAATAACAGTGAATTCTATACTTAAAGATAGGTTGTAGCTAGTTTAGTAAAAATAACCTAATTCTTATGTAAAAAACCCTATATTTAGGAAGTCTAAGTGCTGTCTAAAACCACACACTCTATCTTCCTTTAGTATAAATCTCTCTCCTAAGCAGAGAGATTTATCTCTTCTAAGGTAAATCCTTATAAATCTATAGGTAAGTATTCTAAAGATAATATAACCTACTAATTAGTATTAGTATTCCTTAGGATACTAGTAATTCTCTAAGGAATACTAAGGTAGAGCAGAGACTTAGTAACTTAACGTAGGGTCTGTAAAGGTATTTATAAAAAGGTCTAATTTCTACTAAAGAAGGTGCTATCTAAAGGGGCATTTTATAGGGGTCTTTATATTCCACAAAAATGCCGTTAGAAGCGCCAGTGAAAACTCTGCTCATCGCGTGACCGATTCATTAGGGGTCTTGTCAGGGTCCTTATCAGGGTCCGTGGTTCCGGGCGGCTAGTCGCGAGCCGGAATATGCAGCGATTCCAACAATATTAATATAGTATATTAAGTAACCTTTACTACCTTTTAAGCCTTACTTAGCCTTAATACTAGCTTATTTTAACTTTAAAACTACTACTACTTACCTATAAAACTATATACTACTATTATATCACTACTTTTATTTATATATATTATAATACCTTAATTATAATATTATTATCTTTATTTACTATTATTACTTTAAAACTAATTTAGCCTTAACTTTACTTTAAACTAAACTTACTCTTTTTTTAAATTTAAACTAACTATACTTACTTTTTTTAGTAACTACAGCTATATAGCTTAATAAGTAATATACCTATATTTTATAATAAGAACTACTATAGGCCCTATATAGGCCTAAGTAAGTAAATACCTAAGTAATATATATAGGTTTTTCTCTTTATTCGAAAGGCTTTTCCTATATAATTTAGAAAGCAGGAGTACTAAACAGAGGCTCTTACAGGCCTCCTAGCGTAATAATAATAATAATTATAGTTAATAATATTATTTCTTTTATTTTATATTTTTTAAGTTACTTTACCTTATAATATTATAAGTTTAAGCTATTATTATATTATTAGTTTAAAGAGTATATTACTTTTTATTAAGGTTTAGCTATAATAGTTTTAAAGTATGTAATATTAATCAAAGTTACTTATAAAAATATTATAGTTTAAAATTAAAGCTATTATAAAGTTAAAAAAGGTAATATTTAATTAGGTTTATAAGTTAGGAAGTATATAAAGTATATATAGTATTTTATTAATATTATTAAGTATTAATCCTTATTTATATATATTAACTATACCTTAGGCTTATATTAATAGTTTATATAAATTATAGTTTAACTACCTTAAGTAGTAAGTTAAAAGTAGCTAAGGCTAAAGTTAAGTAGTTTACTATTTATAGTTTCTAGCTTTTATAATATTATTATATTAGCTTTAAGTTAGGTTTCTAGCATTAAATATATAAGGTAGGTTTTCTTTTTATATTTTAGTATATAACCTTTATTATATACTTTATATAGTATATTAGGTTAGGCTTAGCTTACTTAGTATTATAGTAATTATAAAGTATTAGTTTAAAAAGGCCTTTATAAAAGCTTATAATTATTATATTAATTTTAGTTTTAATTTAAAAAGGTAGGTATATAGTTTACTAACTTATTTTTATAGTAAAGCTTTTTATAATAATAAGTTATTAATATTTTATTTAAGCTATAGTTAAGCACTTTTATTTCATTATTTTTTTTAATATAAAAGGTTTAGTAAAGGCTAAGACCTATACTAAGTATATAGTATATATATAGCTTTATTATTTATTTATAATATTATATATATAAAACTATATAAAATAAGGTTTTAAGTAATTAATATAGTATTTCTATATAGCCTCTAATAGTATTAAGTAAGTTTACTTACTCTCCTTATACTAATTAAATATATAGCAGCTATACTATAAAGGCAGTATATAATATATAGCTATATAGCTAAATTTAAAGGACTTAAAATATTAATAAAGGTAAATAATATTATTATAAGGTTTAGCTTTAAATATCTTAGCTTTATAAATAAATTTAATATAATATAGCTTATTTATTATATTAATATTATTAATTATAATAATTAAAGGGAATTAGGTTATAATGCTATATAGCTTCTATACTATAATCTTTATAGAATCCTAGCTATTAATTATAATTATATTTTAAAGAATGTAATTTTTTTTTAGTTTTATATATAGTATACAAAAAAGCCTTTAATAATAATACTAAATATATATTAATTTAGTATTACTTTTAGTTTAAAAGCACTGCTAACTTAAGCTATATTATTAGTATAAGGTTTTATTATATTATAAAATATAATTATAGTATTACTATTATAAAAATAGTATATTACTATAATAATATAAGTACTTATAGCTTAGTTAATAGCTATAATAATTCCTTTAAGTAAGTAATTTTATATTACTTTAGCTATAGTATTATTTTTAATAATAATTTTATAGTAAACATAAAGTAGTATTATTATTATAGGTTAAATTTATTAAATAAGTAGTTAAGTAATACTTTTAATAATAATATTAATTTAGCTTAAAGCTATAATATTTTTAATACTAATAGCTGTTTTTTATTATTTATTTAATTACTTTTTTAAGTTTTTAATTATAATAAGCTTATTGAATAATAGTAAGGTTAATATTATTAGTATTTTAAAGAGAGTTTAGAGGATAAGGAGTTTATATTAGGCTTATATTAAGGCTATATTATTAATATAAAGAATAATATTCTATATATTTTTTAGCACTATAGTTAATATAAGCCTAGTTATTTTATTATATTTCACTATAAAGTGATCTAATATTTATTAATATATAAATAGTAATATAGAATTAATTTAAAGTATTATTAATATAAAGCTACCTTACTTTATAAAAGAGTAGTAATAGCTTTATATAAAGCTATAATTTTTACTACTAATATTTATTAGTATTATTTTATTTACGATACTTATACTTTAGTATTAATACTGTGATGGATTTGAGCTAGAGGCTCGGATCCTTAGCGGAGCAGGAGAGGAGCATATAAGGCGACCCACTGTACCTATAGAGTAAACCCTATAAATATATATTATATATAAAATAGGTATATAGTAAAGGGAGATAGTAGTCTTTCCTTCCTTTTTATAAATAATAATAACTTTATTAATACTAAATTATAATTACTATTTAGGCTAGTTTATAATAATTATTATTTATAATAATATTACCTATAATATTTATTTTTATATAAATAATATAATAAATTCTTAGTATTATACATAAGTAGCTTAATTAAGTAATATATAGGACTTATATTATTTTTATAAAACTATTACTTTAATAGTAGCTTAGCTTAAAGAATTACACTACTATATAGCTTTAGTAAACTAGGCATTCTATATAGATATTTTAATATATACTAACTAAGAATAACTTAAGTATAAGCTACTCTTAATAGAGAACCCTTATAATAAAAATAAGGCTTTATTTTAGGCTTAGTAAAGCCTTATAGTATATAAGCTAGAGGCTAACTTAGACTTTATTAATACTAACTATAATAAGTAGTTCCTTATTTACTAGAATTTATTACTTAAGATTTAGGTATAAATAGCTCTATTCTTTAAGCTGAGTAGTTGTTATGGACTAACCCGATTGGGTCATCGCGGATGTCAGCGCAGTCAATACCGGTCGCCCGGATCCTTTACCAGCTGCACTAGCCGCAAGCTAGCTAAAAGGATACGCATTAATTAGGTTAGCAAGGTCTAATCAATTAACATCTATATTGGTCGGTCGCACGCTAGGGTGGGTGCTAGCTAGCGCGGTCCGCACACAGCCTAAGGTTAGGTTAAAGACTAAACCATAATATAGCCCCACTTTCCCTACCCTCTTAACTAATACTATGCCTCCCCTAAGGGGCCTACTCTACTTATTGCTAGTAGGTCCTTATAAGCCTAGGCTAAGCCGCCCTACCTAATACCTAGCGGGACTCGAACCTATAACCTTAATAACCTAATTAATTGTTATAGACTAACCCAATTGGGTTATTACGGATATTAGCGCAGTTAATACTAGTCGCCCGGATCCTTTACTAGCTATATTAGCTACAAGCTAGCCAAAAGGATACGCATTAATTAGGTTAGCAAGGTCTAATCAATTAACATCTATATTGGTCAGTCGCACGCTAGGGTGGGTGCCAGCTGGCGCGGTCCGCACACAGCCTAAGATTAGGTCAAAGACCAAACCATAACAGTAGTAATTATTAGTATATACTAAGCTACTTCCTTAAGTACCTTAATACTATATTTATAAACCCTTACTAAAAGAAATATATAATTATAAAGTTAAACTAACTTAAATAATACTTAAATAAATAGTTTATAGATTTCTTTATTTACTTTAAATAAAGGTTATACCTTATAAAGAGTAGTATATAGGTAAATATAGTAAAACTTATAAGGCTTTAAGTAGGACTTAATAAGTAAATAAAGGATTACTATATTAGCTATAATATTCTTTATTTTAATTACTATACTATAGTTATATAATACTATAGTATTACTTTAAATATTAACTTATACTAAATTAAAGAATATATTAAGGCTTATTACTACCTTTATACTAAGTATAACTAAAATAGTAGTATAGCTATAATAGGTATTAATTTTACTAGCTTTTTAGAATTAAAATAAAGTTATAAGTTCTTTAGTAAAAGTAAGCTAAGTATTAAGTCTAAAGATACTAAGGGCATAATTTAGGTAACTTAGGTATTATAGAATATTATTAAGCGCTATAAGGCTGCCTACTAATACTTATATTATAGTAGTAATAGTTACCTTATTTATAATTATATATAGCTTCCTACTTATTACTTAATAGAGAGACTAAATATTAAAGCCTTAAATACCTTTAATAAAGAGGTATTAAGTAATAATAATAACTTTAGGTTAAAAAAAAAAGCTTTACTATATAAATTTTAATAGTAAAATATAAGTTTATAGTATTAGCTTATATTATACCTATAATAGCAATAGCTTAAATATTTATAAAAAAATAAAATATTATATAAAGAAAGCACTATTTCTTTTTTCCCTTTTATATAATAGTTTTAAGTTTATTAATACCTAAGTAAATAATAATTATAATAGCTATACTACTATAAGGAAAAGTATAGTTTAAAGGTTAGGCCTTTAGTATATTACTCTAACTTAACTATATACCTTTATAACTACTATAATAGTTATATAATATAGCTATACTAATGCTTTTTAGCGTCTAAGAATTATATATTTTATTTAATTTAGCGCTAATCTAAATAAATAATTATTCCTTATAATAGCTTATATAATCCTAGGCCTTTTATAGGACTATATTTTAAAGATACTATAAATAGCCTAAAATAATATTATATTATATACTACTAAACGCCTCTTTATTATTTATATATATAGTAACTTAAAGATCTATGCCTTAAATGCCTAAAGGGTAGACTTATTAATAATTACTATTATAGAATTAGTATATACTAAGTAAGCTTACTATATACTTTAATTAAATTAAGTAAGTAGTATTATATTTACTAGTTTATAAAAAATTAATATTATTCTTATATTTATAGTAAACTTAATAGCTTTAAAGAAGGATAAGGACCTTTTCTCTTTACTAAATAAACTAATTAATTTTAAGGATTTATTTTATTAAAAAAATGCTAGTGCTTTACCTTCTTACTAGGGATAAGCTAATTACTATATTTACTTATAATAGAATTCTAATAGTAGCTTACTAAACCTACCTTAGGCACTGCTATATAATATACCCTAGGATTAGCTACTAGAAATATAGAAATAAATTATAAACCTTATAGATAAGGGCTAAATCTAAGCCTCCTTCTCCTTAGTAGCTATACTAATACTTTTAGTTAAAAAAGTAGGTAAAGGCTAGTATTTTTATATAAACTATAGAGTATTAAATAAGATTATAAACTAAGATTAATACTTATTACTACTTATTAAAGAAACTCTATATTCTTTAGTAGGTATATAATAGTTTATAAAATTAAATATTTATATTATATTTTACTACTTATATATAATAAAGGGGAATAAAGCTTTAATAGCTTTTTATATATATTTTAGCTTTTTTAAATAGCTTATTTACCTTTTTAGCTTAGCTAGAGCACTTATAATATTTTAATATTATATTAATAAAGCCTTAAGGGATGCTTTAGGGGTCTATATAACTATTTATTTTAATAATATCCTTATTTATACTAGTAGTATATATAAGAAGTATATAAAGTATATAAAAGAGATTCTCTTTTACTTATAATAAGCTAGCTTATATCTTAATATTAGTAAGTATATATTCTATATAATAAAGGTAAAATACCTAGGATTTATAGTCTAAGTTAGCTATATAGTATAGCTAAACCTAGCTAAGGTAGCTATAATTTATAAATAAAAGGTACTAATATAGCTATAGGGGGTATATAGCTTTTTAGGCTTTATAAACTTTTATTAAGAATTTATAGCTAACTTTTTAAATTTTATTAAGCCCTTACTTAACCTTATTAAGAAAGGGGTTTTATTTATTTAGTTCTTAGTATACTAAATAGTGTTTTAATGCCTTAAGGATATATTCTTAGTAGCTTTAATTTTAGCTTAGTAAAACTCTATATTAAATATAGTAGTTAAGGCTAAGGTATTAAGAGAGATACTTAGGGGTTATTTCTTTTAATATAATATAGTAAGTATACTATAGCTAGTAGCTTTTTACTCTATATAACTTATAGCCTTTTAGTAGAACTATATAATTTATAATAAGGAATTACTTAGTATTATTTTATACTTTAAGGTATAGTTTACTAAACTCTATAGTATTTTTTAATTATTTATAATCCTTATTAACTATAAGAACTTAGAATACTTTATAAGCCTTAATAAAATATTAGAATATTAGGTATACTAGGTAGAGACTCTCTTACTCTTTAATTTTTATCTTGACTATTACTTAGGTTTTTAAGTAATATACCTTAATATATTATTTTACTATAAATAAAATAAGTTAGGAGAACCTATAAAGACCTAGCTATTATTTTATTTAGTATTAGCTATATACTTATTATAACTACTCTATACTCTTTTAACCTTTATATTAGGGTAAGAATAGACTTTAGCTAGTATCTTTTTAGCTAACCCTTAAGGCTATAACTTCTTTATAAATAACTATTTATAAAGCCTTTAAAATTAAGGTATATAAGCTAATTTTATATACTAAGTAAAGATTAAGGTAGTATAATTAAGGGCTTAAAAATTCCTTATTAAAGTAGCTATATATTAATAGATTAGTAACTATATAATAAATACTTATAAAGGTTTACTATTTTATAGCTACCTTTAGGTACTATAGTATAAGCCCCTTACTACTATATTAATCTAATAAACTTATAACTTACCTTTAATAGGCTACCTTAGGAAGAAGATAACCTTTTAAGCTTTTTATTATAACTACTACTAGGAGGGTATATTAATAAATATTATATAATATATATAATTACTATTATTATAAGGCTTAAAAAAGCTAGCGCCTATATTAAGGCCTTTTATAGCCTATCCTAGCGCTAAATAGGTATTAGTTATAAATATTAGTAAACTTTATAATAAACCTTTTTACTAGCTTTTTAGATACTCTTTAATTCCTTATAGTTATTATAAACTATCTCTTTAAATATATTTAATTAAAGGCTATAATAATTATAAGCACTAAGGTATATACTTCATGCTTTTTAAACTATTAGTAGTATTTTTATAAATTCTCTTTATATATTATTTTAAACTAAAGCTTAAATTAAGTAAGTAGTTTTTAGTTAATACTTTACTTCCTTATAGGCATTAAGTAGCTTCTCTTTATATTTTATTATCCCTAAACTAATAGTAATACTTAATATATAAATTAAAAGGTTTAAATAGTACTATAGATTATAGTCTTTTTTATTTAAATAAATTAGCCTATATACTTAGTAGTATACTAGCTTACCCTTAATAACTATATATTATTAGTTACTAGCTTAAGCGCTTATATAGTACTTTATAGATTTAATATTAATTTAATTTAGTATATACTAGCTTCTATATAAAGCTAGATATCCCCTAAGGAATAAGTAGTTTAGTTTCTTAAATATATTAAATAAGGAATAATACTTACCTAAGCTACTATTAACTTTACTTAATAATATTAATAAAAGTCTTTTAATTAGTTATATTATTAAGTAAAGTAGTACTAGCTAAGGAATAAGGTTTAGCTTAGCTTTTATAATATTTATACCCTTTAATTAAATAAAAAGTTTAAATTAAATTATAGCTAAATACACTATACTTAATATTTTAATACCCCTTACTATTAAACTAAGTATATTTAGTAGTATTTACTTTATTTTCTATATTAATTTAATAAAGTATATAATAACTAACCCCCTCCCTTTTTAAGTCCTACTTAACTTTTAACTAGGCTTTATTTAGCCTTAAGAAAATAGTATAAATATACCTTATAAGTACTAAATTAAGTTTATTTTAGCTATAAAGAACACTAAAGAATATAGTAACTATTATAATATATTAATTAAATAGGTTAGCTATATATAGCTAATATAAAAGCTACTTAAAAACGTAAAGAATACTAAAGCCTTAATATAATTTAAATTATAATAAGGTAATATATATTTTAATAATAAATAAATAAAAGTATACTATAATTCTTAATTAATACTATATTATTATTATTAATACTCTAGTTGGGCTGTTGGCCTAATTCTAGTATTACTGCTACTTAGACTATATAGGAAAAACCCTAGTATAGGGAGGAAAACCTATATATAGCCTTTATTTAGGTTTTATAGCAAAGCTATAGTTACTTTATATTAGTTCTAACTATAGAAAGTAGTATACTACTAGCTAAACTTAACTAATATTATAAAAGAGTATATAGTATAGAATAGAAAGTAAACTAGGTTAGTAGAGGTATAGTGGTGCTATAGAATACCCTTAGGGGTAGTCTATATATTATAGTAAGTTGCCTTAAGCGTTTAGTCTATCTTCTATACTAGTCCCTAGCTAATTCCCCTAGGCTGCTATCCCCTTACCTAAAACCTTCCTCTAGCTTTAGAGGAGAGGAGAGAGGGAGGAGAAGGGGGGCAATAAAGTATAGGCCTAGGGCTTGCGTAGGAGCGTTACGCCTATTTTTTTTATCTCTTAGGCTGCTGTTTTTTATATATTATTAAATATAAGTTATATATTATAGTAATATATTCTAACTATAATATCTACATAGCTCCCTAGCGTTTCTATACCTATAATACACTAAGTGCTATATTTTATTATATCTTTAGTATCTTTAGCCTATTAATCTTAAAGACTTTTAGTAAGTTAGAATTAAGGGATATACTTTATTAATATAAGTTACTTTATAAGTATAGTTACTAGTTTATTATATTCTAATACCTTCCTAACTTTATATTAGTTATATATTAAGTATATACCTATATTAATAAAGTAAAGGTAATTAAAATTCTTATAAACTAATAAAATATAATAGTAGTTCTTATTATTAGCTTAATAGCTATATATTAGTAATTCTACTTTAAAAACATATTAGCTAAAAAAAAAGGTATTAAGCCTAATTTATTCTATATATATTTATATAAGCACTATAAATTTATACTTAATAAGGCTTAAGTAAAGGTAAATAATTTTAGTAGTAAAAGTAAAGTTAAGGTTAAGCTTTATTACTATATAATTAATATAAGTTTAGTATATCTATATAGTAATTCTTTTTTAGTATTAATAGTCCTTTTATTCTAGGGTAAGTACTTTAGTTAGGGATAGTTTTAGTAAGTAGTTATAAAGCTAGTTTAAAAATAGTATATAGTTTAGGTAGTTATTTTACTATAGTAAGTAGCTATACCTTTAGTATATTAGTTTATATTAGAGTTAAGCTATTATTATAGTATATATACTATATATTTACTTAGCTATTTTATTAGCCTTTATTTATTAATAAAAGTATAGTAAATAATAATTAAAATAAAGGTTAATTAAAGCTATAGCTACTTTAGTTTTAATTAAAGTATATAGTATAGCCTTAAAGGTATTAGTTATTATTCTTAGGTATTTAGTTTATTTAGAAATAAATACCTTAGCTATACCCTATACTTTATTACTAATATTAGTAAAGGTATAGTATAATTTTATACTATATATAATAATACTTTAAATAAACTATATATATAAAAGCTATATATTATATAGTAAGTATTTTTAAATTAAAACTACTAATAATATAAAAATAAGTTACTACTATAGTAATTTTAACTTAACTTAGCTTTAATATACTTTTTAATAAAGTTTATAATAAACCTATACTTTAAGAAAATAGGTAGATTAAATTAATTATATTATATTAATATTAAGCTAAACTAATATTATAATAATAGTATATTATTTAGTAAAGTATATAAGTTTACTCTTTTTTAAGTTAAACTTAGGGCTTAATTTTTTAAATTACTTTTAGTAAACTAATTATATAGCTTTAAAGTAGTTTTATATCTTTTCTATTATTTATTTATATATTAATATATTTATATTATTAGAAAATCCTATAATAAATATAAATTATACTACTTAAAGCTTAATATATAATAAGGTAATATAAAGTAAGAAAAGAATAGGAGAGATAAGTAATCTTTATAATACCTTTATAGTTATAAGTAAGGGGCTTATAGATTTATTATTAAAAAAAAGGCTAGTAATATATTTAATAAAAAAGGAGTAGGTTTATACTATTATTTATATAAAGATACTAATAGTAATAAGGGTATAAAATAATTATTTATAATAAATAGTGTTCAAAGCTACTAATATATCTAACTAAAGTAGTAATATAATACTACTATAGTATTATATTATTTATATTAATTCTATTAAAATACTTAATATAATTTTTATTGCTTTATTTACTTTATTATTTATTTATAAGTTAAGTAATATCTTACTTAACTTAACTATAAGGGTAAGCTAACTTATTATTATTACTTTTAATATTTTTTTAATAATATTAAAAAGTAAAATAAAGTGCTAAGCTCTTACCTTTTATTATTTTACTAAGGTTTTACTTAGTTTATAAAAAATAATTACTTTTACTTTTTAAAATAAAGCTAAGTAATAGCTAATATAATAGTATATATTTAATAGGTATATAAAGGTTTTAGCTAAAGGCTTATTATATATTTTAAGGTAGCTAGCTAAAAGTTTATTAAGTTTAAGTACCTTTTAACTTACTAAGCTTTTAATAATACTATAGATTTTATTAATATTAAAATAGTTTTTTATTAAGAATATTATAGTATTAAAGTAATTATTAAGATTTTTTAGTATATTATTTAGCTAAGCTTAAAAGAAAGGGAAGAAATAATTAGCTAATATAGCTACTTTCTTTTAATATAATTTAATTATTATAGTATTTATTCCCTTACCTTTAAATAAAAATTAGAATTTATTATTATTTTAGTAGTAATTTACTATAAAGCTATACCTAGCACTTAAGTTTCTATAAGCTTTCTTAGTATATAGTTATTACCTTAATAATAAAGCGCTAAGTATTATATTATTTATTATTAATAACTTAACTTTATATTTAAGCTATATTAATATTAAGCTACTAATTCTCTTTAGTATAAAAAGTTTACTATTACTTTAATACTCTCTTTATATTTTAAATAGCTTCTTTAATATAGTAATTCTACTATAAATTTAACTTAAAGCTACCTTAAAGTTTCTTTAAAACTACTAAATTTATAATAGCTTAAAGCTTAGTTATTATTTATTTTATATAATTATTAACTTTTACTTATATATAAAGTAAAGGTTTAGTAAGGTTATAATAAAACTATATTACTACCTTAATAATTATAAGATTATTTTTTATATATAGCTACTTAAAATAAAATAAATAATTACTACCTAGCCTTAGGTTAGTATTAATATAAATTAATTATAGTATATAATTAAATTTAATAAAGTTTAGTCCTTTTAGGAATTTAACTTCTATATTATAAATATTCTATATATAGTTAATAATACTATTCCTTTTACTTTATATTCTTTAGGTTACTTTACTTTATAGTATTATAAGTTTAAGCTATTATTATATTATTATTATAAAGAATATATTACTCTTTATTAAAGTTTAGCTATAATAATTTTAAAGTAAGTAATATTAATTAAAGTTACTAATAAAAATACTATAGTCTAAAGGTAAAGCTACTATAAAGTTAAGAAAAGGTAATATTTAATTAGGTTTATAGGTAAAAAAGTATATTAAATAAATATAGTATTTTATTAGTATTATTAAGTATTAATCCTTACTTATATATATTAACTATACCTTAGCCCTATACTAATAGTTTATATAAATTATAGTTTAGCTACTTTAAGTAGTAAGTTAAAAGTAGCTAAGGCTAGGGTTAAGTAGTTTACTATTTATAGTTTCTAGCTTCTATATTACTATTATATTAGCTTTAGGTTAGGTTTCTAGCACTAAATATATAAAATAGGTTTTTTTATATATATTTTAGTATATAACTTCTATTATATACTTTATATAGTATATTAAATTAGGCTTAGCTTATTTAATATTATAGTAGCTATAAATTATTAGCTTAGAAAGGCTTTTATAATAGTTTATAATTATTATATTAGTTTTAGTTTTAATTTAAAAAAATAGGTATATAATTTACTTACTTACTTTTATAATAAAGCCTTTTATAATAGTAAGTTATTAGTATTATATCTTTAGCTATAGCTAAGCATTTTTATTTAATTATTTTTTTTTAGTATAGAAGGTTTAGTAAAGACTAAGGGCTATATTAGGTATATAGTATATATATAGTTTTATTATTTATTTATAATATTATATATATAGAACTATATAAAGTAAGGACCTAAGTAGTTAATATAGTATTTTTATATAGCTCCTAATAGCGCTAGGTAAGTTTACTTACCCCCCTTATACTAACTAAATATATAGTAACTATATTATAAGGGCGCTATATAATATATAGCTATATAGCTAAATTTAAAGTACTTAAAGTATTAATAAAGGTAAATAATATTATTATAAAGTTTAGCTTTAAATATATTAGCTTTATAAATAATTCTAGTATAATATAGCCTATTTACTATATTAATACTATTAACTATAATAATTAAAGGAGATTAGGTTATAATATTATATAGTTTCTATACTATAACCTTTATAAAACCCTATTTAATAGCTATAATTATATTTTAAAGAATATAATTCTTTTTTTAGTTTTATATATAGTATACTAAAAAGCTTTTAATAATAATACTAAATATATATTAATTTAGTATTACTTTTAGCCTAAAAGCAGTGCTAACCTAGGCTATGTTATTAGTATAGGGTTTTATTATATTATAAAATATAATTATAGTGTTACTATTATAAAGGTAGTATACTATTATAGCTATATTAATACCTATAGCTTAATTAATAACTATAATAGTTTCTTTAGGTAAGTAATTCTATATTACTTTAGCTATAGTATTACCTTTAATAATAGTTTTATAATAAATATAAAGTAATATTATTATTATTATAGCTTAAATTTATTAATTAATATTTAAATAGTATTTTTAATAGTAATATTAGCTTAGCTTAAGGCTATAGTATTCTTAGTATTAATAGCTTTCTTTACTACTTATTTAATTATTTTTTTTAAATTTTTAATTATAATAAGCTTATTAAATAATAATAAGGTTAATATTATTATTAATATTTTAAAAAGGGTTTAAGATATAAAGAGTCTATATTAGGCTTATATTAAGGCTATATTATTAATATAAAAAATAATATTCTATATACTTTTTAATACTATAGCTAGTATAAGCTTAGTAATTTTATTATATTTAATTATAAAGTAGTTTAGTATTTACTTATATATAAATAGTAGTATAAAAGTAACTTAGGGTATTATTAATATAAAGCTACCTTACCTTATATAAAGGTAGTAGTAGCTTTATATAAAGCTATAATTTTTACTATTAATATTTATTAGTATTGCCTTATTTACTATACCTATACTCTAGTACTAATATACTATTAAAGATAGAGTAAAATAAATATAGTAATTATTTTTTTATACTTTTTAAGAGGTTTAGAGTCAGTTCTACGTCGCTACTGCAGTGCAGGCAAATTCGCAAAAAGTTTTCATATATAATTAATACTATATAGTATACTATTAAATATAAATTTAAACCCTACTAAGCCCTATATAGGCTCTATTTTAATTATAATATTTTAATATATTATTATTACTTACCTTTAAATAAAGTAAATAAAGTAGCTTAATAAACCTTTTTTTGTTTATATATAGTGCTTAAATAATATAGCTATAATAAATAAGTTAAGTAAAGGTAAAGGGGGTAACTTTTAGCTAGTAGGAGATATATTAGCCTTTTATAACTTAAAGCTAAAAAAGTTTAGAGATAGTTTAAAGAAAAGTAATATAAATAAGGTATACTAAGGAATAATAAATAGTAGTATAATATTAAAAAGGGGTAATATAATATTAATAAAAAGGGGTATAATAATAATAAAAGAGGGTATAGTAATAATAGGTAAAGGTATAATAGTAGTAAAAGAGAGTATTAATAGTTAGTAGAATTCTTTAAATAAAAAGCTAGAAAGTAGTAATATATATAATATTATAAAAAGGGGTAGTATAGGTATATATACCTACTCCTTAGGTTATAAAAGTAAATAAAATAGTAAAAGGAGCTAATATAATTAAAGATTAGTAAATAAATCTTAATATATAGGTATTAATTACTTAACTTAATACTATACTTTAAATAACTAAGTATTAGTATAATTAATACTAGTTTCTAATAAGTAAAATATAGTAGAATTAATATTAATAGTAAGTAAGGAATATATAAGTATTTTATTAGTAATAGCTTAGAATTATTTTAATAGCTAAAAGAAAGATAAGGGTAAGAAACTAATAATAATAGTAAGTATAGTATATTTCTTAATAGTATACAAAGTAATAGTAAAATAGTTATATAAAGCTTTAAAAGGCTTATTTAATATAACCTTCTTTCTCTTACTATTAAGGGTATTATAAGTAAAGAGATAAGGTACCTTTATAGCCTTATTATAATAAATAGCTACTATAATCTTATAAGTAAGGTAGTAAAGGGTAGACCTCTAAGTAAATATAATAGTATTATATATATAAGTTACTTTTTTTCTTTAATACTCCTTATAGGAGTATTAAAAGCTTAGTATATATAAGAATAGTTTATTATTTACTATATATATAAGATAGAATAAACACTAAATATCTAGCTAGTTAAGATTAATAAAGGTAAATAACTTATCCTTAGAGTTACCTTTAACCTTATAATAGCCTAAGATATAGTAGCTATTTAGGGATAATAAAAAGGGAGATAAAGCACTAATAGTAGTAAATATAATTTTATTATACTTAGTTTTAGTAAAATAAGGTAGTAGGGATAGAGAAGCTTACTATTTAAATTTAATAAGTAATAGTAAGGGATTTTTTATTAAATATTAATAAATAAGTATAAAGAAAGTATAGGTATTAATAAAGAATAAATAAAAAGTAATAAGTATTTATATAGAAAACTTAAGGTATATAGAATTTTAATAAAAAGAATAATAATAGAATTATATTTATAAGTATAAAGAGAGCTAGATAAAAGATTTATAGTTAGTATCTTAGGTATAATTAGCTAGCTAATTTAGAATTTTAGGATTTCTATTTTAGGTTTATTTTTATTAACCCTAGGCATTAGATTATAACTAGCTAAAATAAATAGTTTTGCTTAAAGTATTATATTATAGATACTTAAGTTATTATTATTATATTTTATATGCTTACTAACTATTTAATAGCTAAAGGGTAGTAGAGTAGGGGGCTATATAATAAATTTAAGCTAAAAGCTTAAATTCTTAGTAAAGTAAAAGAGAAGCATATAAGGCAACCCACTATACCTATAGGGTAAACCCTATAAACATATATTATATATAGAATAGGCATACAGTAGAGGGAGATAGTAGTCTTTCCTTCCTCCTTATAAATAATAATAACTTTATTAACACTAGATTGCAGTCGCTATCTAGGCTAGTCCATAACAAATATACTATTAAAAATAAGGTAAAATAGATATAATAATGCTTTTTCTATACTTTTTAAGAGATTTAGAGTTAGTTCTATATTACTACTGCAGTGTAGGCAAATTTATAAAAAGTTCTTTTATTATATATATATAAAATTATCATTATTAAATTATTTTATTTAATTAAAAAGAATATATTAATTTTATTCTTTGATAATATAATACTTAAAACTTAATTTTTACTTATATACTTTAGTTACTGAAGTTTAAAATTTCTTTTAATTAAAAAAACCTTTTAATAATAAAAATTTTAAAAGATTAATAATAAAAACTTAATTATTTTAATTAGCTTTTAATATATATGAAGTGTAATATTATATATATAATAAATAAGCTTAGTATAATAAATTTAGCTTTAAAGTAAATTTATATAAACTTAAAAAAATACCTTTAAAAATATCTTCAAAAAATAAAATATTTAGAGATTTTTTTAATAATATATTAAATAATAATATTCTTAATTACTCTTTTGAAGTTTATAGCTATAGTAATACTTTTTATAATAATAAGCTTAATATAAGGTATATTATAGCTAGTTATATTATAATAATTAATAATAATATTATCTTTTAAGCTTTAAAGTAATAATTGATAATTATATTAAGTATTATAAAAGCTAAATTTATTAATCTTATATTTATAATATTCTTTATAATTTAAAGTTTTTCATTAATTAAAAACTTTAAATTTAATTAAGTTTACTTATTATTATTATTAACAAAGAAAGTAAATCCTAAACTAAATATATTGAATAAGAAATATTATAGTTATATAAGGTATATTAATTTATAATATAAATAATTTATATAAAAAGTTTATAATAATTGTTTTTATTTTAAATAAATTAATATAAATTAAATAGTTATAAATAGCTTTATTAAAGGTTTTAAGTATAAAATATATCATAACTTTATATAAATACTTTACATAATTTTGAAGTTTAAGCTTTTTTTTATATAGAAATTATTAATTATATTTTAATATGTTTTTTATATATTTTTCTTATAGTTTTTTATCATTTATATATTAACTTTAGTTATAACTTATTAACTTTATTAATAGTTTAATTTTTTACATATAAACTTTTTTGAATACTTTAATATATTTAGTATTTTATATATTTTACTTTTTTTATAATTAAATATTATTATTATTATTATTATTACGCGCACCCGCCTCCCCGAATCGAGACCGGAATCAACGCAGCGATTACGGGCCGCCATGGAGGCCTTCCTAAGCCAATAACCCGCGGCCGCTGCGGCACCGAACGAGCTAAGCCTAACCTAACACACTGTATAAAGTATATAATAGAAGTCATATACTAGAATATATAAAAGAAAACCTACCTTATATATCGAGCGCTAGAAACCTAACCTAGAGCTAATATAATAGTAATATAGGAGCTAGGAACTATAAATACTAGACTACCTAACCCTAGCCTTAGCTACTTTTAACTTATTACTTAAAGTAGCTAAACTATAATTTATATAAACTATTAATATAAAGCTAAGGTATAGTTAATATATATAGGTAAGGATTAGTGCTTAATAATACTAGTAGAATACTATATTTATTTAATATACTCCCCTACCTCTAAACTTAATTAAATATTACCCTTCCTTAACTTTATAGTAGCTTTGCCTTTAAACTATAATATTTTTATTAGTAACTTTAATTAATACTATTTACTTTAAAACTATTATAGCTAAACTTTAATAAAAAGTAATATACTTTATATAATAATAATATAATAATAGCTTAAACTTATAATATTATAAAGTAAAGTAATTTAAAGAATATAAAGTAAAAGGGATAGTATTATTAACTATATATAAATTATTTATAATATAGAAGTTAAATTTTTAGAAGGACTAAACTTTATTAGATTTAACTATATACTATAGTTAATTTATATTAGCGCTAGCCTAAGGCTAGGTAGTAACTATTTACTTTATTTTAAGTAGCTATATATAGAAAATAATCTTATAATAGCTAAGGTAGTAATATAGTTTTTTTATAACCTTACTAAACCTTTACTTTATATACTAATAAAAGTTAATAATTATATATAATAAATAATAGCTAAGCTTTAAGCTATTATAAATTTAATAGTTTTAAGAAAACCTTAAGGTAGCCCTAAGCTAAATCTATAGTAGAATTATTATATTAAAAAAGCTACTTAAAATATAAAAAAAGTATTAAGGTAATAATAGACTTTTTATACTAAGGAGAACTAATAGCTTACTACTAATATAGCCTAAATATAAAGCTAAGTTATTAGTAATAAATAGTATAATGCTTAATACTTTATTATTAAAGTAATAACTATATACTAAAAAAGTTTATAGAAACTTAAGTATTAGGTATAGCTTTATAGTAAACTATTATTAAAATAATAATAAATTCTAATCTTTATTTAAAGTAAGGGAATAAATATTATAATTACTAAATTATATTAAGAGAAAGTAGCTATACTAGCTAACTATTTCTTTTCTTCCTTTTAGGCCTAGCTTAATAATATATTAAAAAACTTTAATAACTACTTTAATATTATAATATTTTTAATAAAGAACTATTTTAATACTAATAAAATCTATAGTATTATTAAAAGCTTAGTAAGTTAAAAGGCACTTAAATTTAATAAACTTTTAGCTAGCTACCTTAAAATATATAATAAGCCCTTAGCTAAAACCCTTATATATTTACTAAATATATATATTACTATATTAGCTACTACCTAGCTTTATTTTAAAAAGTAAAAGTAATTATTCTTTATAAACTAAGTAAAACCCTAGTAGAATAATAAAGAATAGAAGCTTAATACTTTATTTTACTTTTTAGTATTATTAAAAAGGTATTAAAAGTAATAATAGTAAGTTAGTTTACCTTTATAGCTAAGTTAAATAAAGCATTACCTAACCTATAAATAAGTAATAAAGTAAATAAATTAATAAAAGTTATACTAAGTATTTTAGTAGAATTAGTATAAGTAGTTTAGTACTATAGTAGTATTATATTACTACTTTAGTTAAATATATTAATAGCTTTTAATACTATTTATTATAAATAATTATTTTATACCTATATTATTACTAGTATCTTTATATAAATAATAGTATAAACCTACTCCTTTACTATTAAATATATTACTAGCTTCTTTTTTAATAATAAATTTATAAGCCCTTTACTTATAATTATAAAGGTACTATAGGGGTTACTTATTTCTTTTATTTTTTTTTTACTTTATATTACTTTATTATATACTAAGCTTTAAATAGTATAATTTATATTTATTATAGGATTTTCTAATAATATAAATATATTAATATATAAATAAATAATATAAAAAATATAAAACTACCTTAAAGCTATATAGTTAGTTTACTAAAAGTAGTTTAAAAAATTAAGCCTTAAGTTAAACTTAGAAAAGAGTAAACTTATATACTTTACTAAATAATACACTATTATTATAAAATTAGTTTAGCTTAATATTAATATAATATAACTAGTTTAATTTATTTACTTTCTTAGGGTATAGATTTATTATAAATTTTATTAAAAAATATACTAAAGCTAGGTTAAGTTAAAACTATTATAGTAATAACTTATTTTTATATTATTAGTAGCTTTAACTTAGGGATACTTACTATATAATATATAGCTTTTATATATATAGGTTATTTAAAGTATTATTATATAT
>SRPW01000171.1:0-34055 GCA_018360225.1 Claviceps pusilla | reverse complement strand
CTCTTTTGCCTTTGCAATTAGATTAACAGCTAGCGACTAGCGATTGCAAGACTAGATTGGCGATTGACGGCTGCAGAGTTGTTAACGGCTGTAGAGTTGTTAACGGCTGCAGAGTTGGATTGTCGGCTAGTATAATAGCTGCTAAGGTTGGCTAACAGCTGCTGAGGTTGGCTTGGCAGCTAGGAATTGCTAGAAAAGAGAGGAAAAAGAGGGTGAAAAATTTGCAAAAATTTGGAAAAAGGTCTTATTTGCAATTGGCCAAGGAATTTGCTAGGGTGGGCAGCTGATAGACCCACTTCTGGTGAGGGAAGGGCGGCTGTAAGACCCACTTTTGGCAGGGAAGGGCAAGGATTATAAAAAGAGAAAGAAAGGAAGGGGAAAAAAAAAAAGAAGAAAAAGGGGAAATTTGCAGCGTTGGCGGGCTATTGAGTTAGGTGCCGGTCCGTTTGACTGTAAATTTCGAGGGTTTTCTAGCTAGCTAAGGGAAAAGCTAGAAATTGTCAGATTGGATAAATCCTAGGTAAGGAAATATCCTTACAAATAACTGCTAGCGGCCGCGCTCTAGCAAAATAAATTGCGATCGCAGCTGCTGGCAGCTATTGGCAGTTGTAACCAGGCAGGGGTTTCGAAGCTAGTTAGTCATGATAAGGTCCGCTCTGGATGGTGGCCTCTAATTGTATGTAATGCTGAGGCCACCTAATTTGCTCAGCCCGGGCGAAACCACCATTTATGACAGGGGGAAAAAGAACAACACCCCCCCCAACGAGCTAGGTTATGGCCAATGGCAGCTGTAGGCGGCTGCAAGCTAGTGCAGCTATGAGGTTGTCAGCTGGCCAGCAGTTGTCGGAAGGAAGAAAAAGGAAGAAAAGAAGAAGAAAAAGAAGAATAATAATCAAAAGTCATCGGAATAACGGTCCAGCACCGAAGATAATAATAGGGATCCTAGTCAGGTCATCGGAATAACAGTCCGGCACCGAAGATAATAATAGGGATCTAAAGTCATCGGAATAACGGTCCGGCACCGAAGATAATAATAGGGATCCAAAGTCATCGGAATTACGGTCCGGCACCAAATAGAAAAATCCAGAATATCAAACAAAATATATCATAATTCAAGGCCTAACACCTAGCTTACAGCCGCTGACGGCTGCAAGCTAGCCACAAGTGGTTGAACTTTTTGAAGGTTCAAGTGCGGGTTGTTTTTCTATCTATAAATTTGGCAATTTGCATTGCTTATATACTGGGTGGAAGTCACGTGACCGCAGTTACTGACAGCTGTCATCTTGTGCGCGGCTGCGTGGCTGCGTGCAGCTGTCAGAAATACAGGGACGAGGGACTTTCCCCCCGACACACTATATATTATATAATACCTTTATAATATTATTGAGAATAACCCGGAAAAGGGAAAACAAATACTAAAATGTATGTATAACAAAAACAACGTAAAAAGTTTGTATTCTCTTAATTATCTATACTAAGAGCTAAGCTTATAAAGTAAGGAAAAAGGTGGTGTTATAGCTACGTATATAGTTAGGAGTGTAGCTTATTAAACTGCATGCATTATTATAGTGGACCTACCTAGTTACCTATATACACTACACCTAGCGTTTTACCTAAACTAAGGTTTTGCTATTAAGAGTAATTCTACTACTAGAGAATTCTCTCTTTTTATAAAAGAAATTGCTTAAAGAGTAGCTAAATAAATAAATAAAACATTTTAGTTAAAAAAAGTATTATTAAGTAGATTTTACTAAAAATAAAGGGATATAATTAGTTATAGTAAGGGATTCTATTAGTTATAGTTATTACTATTACCTTTATATAGCTTATATATGCTTTACCTACCCTTTAATTTATATATTAACTTTATTAGTGTTAATAAAGGTTTCTAATGCTTTATTAGGTAAAGCCTTTATTGTAGTATTTATAATATTATTATTCCTATTAATTTAGCGAATATCTATAAGTTTATAGCATTTATATAATTATTAAAAAGCTATAATATTAATTATTAAATATTTCTCCTTAGTTATATCTAGCTTTATAAGGCACTTATATAGTAAAAGTAAGTTAGTATAAATTATTATTAGAATTTATAGGAATTGAAGGCATTCTATAAGGGTATTTAAGGTTATGCTAATAGCATAGGCTATATTAACACCTTATACTATTCTATATAGCTTTAAAGTAAGTGCACTTTTTATAACTCTCTTACTTTTTATAAAGCTATATATAATAATATTCCTATAAAGCTTAAATTTAGTACTCTTACTTCTTTTAGTCTTATTATTAATAATAATTATAAAGTCTATCTAAAGGCTTAGGTCCTAATTATTTATAAAAGAACTATTAATAAATATATAAAGTGCTACTATTAGTAAATTTATTATAAAATACCTTACGCTATAGTTAATATTATTAATTTACTATTACATTTTCTTATTAAGCTTATTTATATTAGTTTAGTTAGGTTCTTAGGCTTAAGCTGCTATAGAAAGGTTATAGGCTGCCTTAGCTTAGTATATAGTTAAGATATAGGTTCCTTAAGTATATTCTATAATATATTATTACTTTATAGTAGGATTGCTAGCTTTAATAGTTTTAAGGTTATTACTTTAACCTTTTTAGGTTAATATAACTATATTATTACTATTATTAGTTAAGATATAACTATTAAAAATAAAGGGACTTTTAAGGGTTAGCTTTTGCTTAAGTTTTACTATAAAGCTAGCTATTTAAAGCTTAATCTCTTTATTATTAAAGAAAGTAAGGTTACTAAGTCTAAATATATTATTAGTTTATATACTAACTACCCTAAAGTAGTTAGTTCTACCTAAGGTAATAAGGAGCCATAAGTTATAGCTTAATATACTTATTTAGAGCTTTTCTTTATAGTGCTTTAAACATGTTACCTACTAGTATATTCTAGCTTCTATAACTCTATATAATAGCTTAATAACTTTTATTATTATGCCTTTAAGGTATAAATGCTTAATTTGCTTTAGTAGCCTTATAAGTATTAGCCTACTAAGGTTAGTCTATAATTAAATATAGGCCTATATAATATTTTAAAGCTAGAGGAAAATTTGCTTTAGTGTTAGTAAGGGTGCTAATATTATAATTAACCTTTAGCTTGCTCTTTAAATTATTAGAGATTGTATAAGAATTAGTATTTTTTTATAGTTACTATGCCCCTAAATTTTAGGCCTTAATTTCTTATATAGTGTTACGCATCGCGGGATTCCTAGGTTCCTCTTAGCCTAAGCTCTTCAGACCCTGCGGACTACGATGCCCTATTCTAGCCTCATATATCAGGCATCTGGCCAGATATGCCCATACTATACATTTTGTGTGGTGTGAGCATTCCTAGATAGATCATCAATATATATCAGCTCCTTCTGGATGTAACATATAGCTAGTTAGTTCCTTTGCCTTTAACTTCCTACACTATATAAGAGTAAAAGAGGCGTTAATTTCTATGCTTTTCTTTATTAAAAGTTATAAATTAAAATTTACCTATTACTAATAGTATATTAATCTTAGCTTAATTTAACTTTTTAAAAGGTTTACCTTTTATAGTAATTTTACCTTACCTTTTAAAGTTTACTATAAGCTAGGTATTATTTCTTTTCTTTATTATAATAAAAGCTATAGTAGTAGCCTAATGCCTTAAAGTTATTAGTTCCTCCCTTTTATTAAAAAATTCCTTCTTTTTCTCCCTTATATACTACTTCTTTTTAACCCCTTCTCTTTTTACTCTTTTATTTCTTTTTTTCTTTTTCTCTTTATAGCTAATAGCCTTTTTTATTATTTTTAAGCCCTTCTTTAAAGGGAAGAGAGAATTATACCTTAAGCTACTAATATATATATTAAGGCTATTATAAGTAATAACAATAAATTTACCTAATACTATTAATCCCTTTAGCACTACCTCTCTCTTTAAATTCCTTTAATATTTTTACCTTTTTATTATTTTTCTTTTATATACCTCTCTTTTAATATTAATTCCTTCTTATTTCTTTAGTATATTATAAAGAGTAGTAGTAAATTTAGCTTTAGAAGGAGGTTTCTTTAAAGGGTATACCCCTATTTTAAACTAACTCTTTTTATACTTTAACTAAAGATATTCTAAATTCCCCCTATATTACTAAACCTCTTAAAATATTATCCCTATATTTCTTCTTTTTAGTGCCTTTTGTTTTTAATAAATTCTTTATAGAAACTAATAAAATCCCCCTTTAAATACTTATTACTATAAAAGGTAGTAAGGAACTACTTTAGTAGCCTATTAACTAAGAAGATAATAAAGTACTTCCTTAGTTAGCTTTATAGCCTTAAGCCTATTTTTCTTAGCTATTTAGTTTATAAGTATAGTACTACCTTTTTATAATTTTTAATATAAAAAAAATACTTTTTTAAGTACTTTAAACCTTAAAAAGGAGGTTAAGGGATCTCTTTAACCTTTATAGTTACTTTATAATAGTTATATAGCTTTTCTTCCTTTTTTTCTATAATACTAAGGGTATAGCTAAGTGTTTTAGTATATTTATAGGGTTTTATAATAGTGCTATAGAACCTTAGTATATTATTAAGTATTTCTACTATATATATTTTACTATTAATATTTAGAAGTTTATAGGGGCTATATTAGCTACCTTTTTTATACTAAATATAAACCTTTAATTATAATATTAGTTAATAAGTTAGTGCTATATTAGGCCTATTATAAGTACTAAGGGTATTAGTAACTTACTATCTTATAAAGTATATTTAGGCTTTATTAATAGCTTTATAAAGAACTATAGCTCTTTTAATAACTAAGAAGCTTAGAGGTAATTTATTTATTAAGTATAAATATATACTAAATATAAGTAGGGTATGAATAAGGCTATTAGGCCTAGTAAAGTTATTAGCTTTAATAGCTATTTAGAGGCATTATAGAGAGGTAAGGATATTACTAACCTTACTTTTAATAATATTATATACTTTTCTTAGTAAAGTGTAATATTTTTTAATCTTACTAATACTTTACTAAGCTTTTATAGGCACTTTATTTATATTAATAGCTAGGAGGCATACTAAATACTTAAACTTAGTAAATATAAAATTCTTTCTAGTGTTATAGAAAATTTAGTTAGGTAGGCTAAGATATATATTAATTTAGTATTTTTTAAGAGCATTCTATATATTATAAGCCTTTTACTTTTATAGCTTAAGGAATCTAGCTACTTAGAATGCTATTACTATATTAATAATATATAGAATAAGCTAGTTATTAATCTAAAGAATATTAATAAGAATCTTATAGTTAAAGTTAATATTATTTTTCAAGGAAAACTTAAATTAGCCTAAAGCTTTATTATTGTTAGAATTGCTCTCAATGGCAAAACCTTGGTGCAGGCAAAACGCTGGGTGCAGCGTATGTGGGCGACCGGGTGGGTCCGTCATAACGATGCACACGGCTTAATTAGCTGCACTGCCTACCGCACGCGTGGCTATAATACCACCTTTTTTCCTTACTTTATAAGCTTAGCTTTTAGAATATAAATAATTAAGAATACACACTTTTTATATTGTTTTTATTATATATGCATTTTAGTACTTATTTTCCCTTTTCTAGGTTATGTTTAACATTAATTAGTAGTTAGTAGTAACTATAAATTTACTAGGTTGAATTATAAAAGAAGAGATAGCTTTTAGAGTATTCAAGACCCTTATTGCTATCCCTTTGGGTGCGATAAGGCGCCAAGCAGGTCACGGGACCCACACCTGCCCGATACATACTAGGTTCCTCTTAGCCCCTTAGTATTCCCTAAAAAAACCGTTTTAGTGGTATTATTATATAAATTATTTTATAATATCTTCTAAGAGCAATGAAAGTAACATTTTAAGGAACCTGTTTTAAAGGTAGTAGCCGCTAGGTAAGGCTCGCGATGCATGCCCATAAGGGACCCGTTATAGTTGTAATGTGTGTAATGTAGCTCTTTGTACTAAGCGAAATTTTTAGGACTTCTATTATAATACAGTTTCTATAGAAATCTAAGTACCCCTCATTCAGCCCCGGTATGATTAGCCCACTAACCCTGTCGGTACCCATTTGGCGCCTTACTGCACCCAAAGGGATACTAAGAAAGAAAACTCTACTATAACTAGTAGAGTTAGACTTTAATAAAGAAAGCCCTTACTATTAAGTAAATACTAATATTTATTCTATTTATTATAGAAAACTATATTTTAAAGGTAGAAACCTTCCTTAGAAATAAATAAAAGAGTTAACTTTAAAGATTTAGCTACTAAAGCTACTAAAGAAATAACTATAGCTTTACTAACATTTAATAATACTATTTAATAAGAAATATAAAAAAGGACCTATAATAATAATAGAGTATTATTAATTACTAGCTTAATTTACCTATTAAAAGAATCTCTTTTAAAGCAACTTTACCTATTTTATAGTATTATTTTGCTAAAATAAAAAAAAGCCTATAAAAACCCTAACCTTAATAATATAATAACGCTAGCTCTTAATAACTAAATTATATATATTATTAACTACTATAAGTTATAAAAGTAGACGAGAAAAGAGCTTATTAATAACTTTTAAAAAGACTTTTAAGACTAAAATATCTCCTACTTTTAGAAAATAAGTATATATCTTTAAAGTAGCTTCTAAGATTTTTTATAAGAAAATAAAGTTTTATTTATTAAAAGAGTCTAACCTTTAATTCCCCTTTCTCTCTTTAAGTTACTTAAGTATATAAACTAATAGCTTAAGAATATATTCCTCTTTACTAAGGCTAAAACTTCCCCTTATTATTTAAAGCTTATAATACCTTAGCTTTACTTAAAACTAAGCTAACTATATAAGTTTATATGATTTTATTCCCTAAATATAAGTTATTATCCTTCCTTAATACCTTTAAATATAAATTATAACTTCTATAGGCCTTATTAATAAATATCTTATCCTTTACCTTAGCCTAACCCTAATTTCTCTACTTATATACCTATTAACTAATTTAGCTAATAAAGGAATTTTTTAAGAAGAGCTTTAAGACTTTCTATAAATATCTCCCTAACTAGGTTTATTAGAACCTACTATTTAATAATAACTTTAGTAGGATTTTAAATAACTAAATATAATAAATCTTAGGAGAATTAATAAAAGTATATATAAAAGAGAATAAATATACTAAAAAAATATATAACTTTCTTATTTTAAAGGTAAATATCTTTAGGGATAGGTATATTTATAATAATATCCCTTTAGAAATATAAAATTATACTTTCTAAATTATATTAATAGAGAATATACTTATATACTATTTAAATAAGTTAGGCTATAAAAAACTCTCTTTTACTAAGCTTACTACTTATATAAAAAATAACTTTAAAAACCAAAAGTAATTAATACTTCTATAGAATTAAGTAAAATACTATAGCACTCTAAAAGGTTATTAATAATAACCTTAATAAAACTAAGCTATAATGCTTAAATATTCTTATTAAAAACCTTAAGAAAATCTATTATAGTCTCTTTAACTCTTTTATAGTTAATATATAGCTTTATTAATAATTCCTTACTTATATTAATAGTATTTTTAAATACTATAATACCCTTTATAGTTACTTACTAACCTATAAAGGGATTATAGGTAACCTTAGGAAATACTTTTATATTAAAAAAGCTATAACCTTTATATAATAGATAATAGAAGGTAATACCTTTTTTATAAATAATAAAACACTATTTATAAGTAAAAGGTATAGAAGAGCTACAGTAACTTTATAATTTAAAGCTTTAATTTATAAAAAACCTCTATATTCTTCCCCCTTTTTATAAAAATGCTTTATTTATAGTAAATAAAGGTATTAATTTATAAATAACCTTTAATATAAATAGTAAAAGGTAAAAGAGAAGTAATAGAAAAGTAATAAGTATAAAAACCCTCTAATTAATAAGAAATTTATTACCTTCCTATAGTCCCTTAAAGGTCTTTCTAAGAAAGATAAAAATAATAAAAGTTTTATAAATAATAATAATAATACTAAAAACTATATATAGGAATTTATAAATACATTCTTTATATTTAAAATATATAAGTAAAGGGCTAATCCTCCCTAAATTATATATACTTAGTTCTTTCTAACTACTTTAACCTTACTAGCTAATAATAATATTAATAAAAACCCTTTAAAGGATTATAGAATATCTTTATTTAAAATCCTTAAGAACTAAGCATTTATATATATAATATTTAGTAAGGACTTCTAAACCTCTATTATATTTAATAACTACTAATGCTTTATTTTAAAAAAGAAATATACTATAGAGGTATTTTAAGATATTCTTTTAAATATTAATATAACTAAAATCTTAACTACTAGAATTACTTAAGTTAAGGCCCTTATTAGACTAATACCTTACCTTTAAATTAAAAAGGCCTAGCTATATAATATTATATTTAGTGCTAGCTTAGTAAATTTCTATAGAATTCTTTAGGTTTTTATAGTCTTTAGTAATATCACTTTCTATATTCTTAATATATTAACTCTATTCCTATTCTATATATTAAATAGAAATAAAATAGGTATAAAGCTTAATAACCTTTAAAATATATTAATATAAGGCTAAAAGAGAGTTTTTATTATATAGAAATAGGGATATCTTTAATAAACTTTTAAAGCTAAAGAAGCTAGTATATTTTACTTTTTTAAAACTAAAATTTATAAACTTTACTAAAGATTAAGCTACCTCTTTATTAACAGGCTTATAAAGCTCTTAAAATATACTAGTAAAGAGGCTTATATTAACCTAATATAAAAGCTTATAAAGAAATGCTACTATTACTAAATAAATAATAAAGCCTTAAGCTAATTTAGGTTTTTCCTTAAGAATAATATTAACTTTAACTATAAGATTCTTATTAATATCCTTTAAATTAATAACTAACCTATTCTATATATTATTAATATAGTAATAGTATTTTAAGTAGCTAGGTTCCTTAAGCTATAAAAGCAAAAGGCTTATAATATATAAAATACCCTCAAAGAATTTTAAATTAATATATATCTTAGCCTACTTAACTAAATTAGTTATAATATTAAAAAGAATAGTATATCTACTAAGTTTAAGTATTTAATATACCTTTTAGCTATTAATATAAATAAAGTGCTTATAAAAGCCTATTAAAGTATTAGTAAAATTAAAAGGTATAATACTTTACTAAGAAAAGTATATAATATTATTAAAAGTAAGGTTAGTAATATCCTTATCCCTGTTATGGACTAACCCGATTGGGTCATCGCGGATGTCAGCGCAGTCATACCGGTCGCCCGGATCCTTTACCAGCTGCACCAGCCGCAAGCTAGCCAAAAGGATACGCATTGATCAGGTTGGCAAGGTCTGATCAATTGACATCTATATTGGTCGGTCGTCGCTAGGGTGGGTGCCAGCTGGCGCGGTCCGTCCGCGCGCAGCCCAAGGTTAGGTCAAAGACCAAACCATAACAATCCCTTTATAATACCTTTAAATAGCTATTAAAGCTATTAATAACTCTACTAAGCCTAATAGCCTTATTTCTACTTGACTTATATTTAGTATATATCTATGCTTAATAAATAAATTACTTTTAAGCTTTTTAGTTATTAAAAAAGCTATAGTTTTTTATAAGGCTATTAATAAAGCCTAAAAATACCTTATAAAATAGTAAGTTACTAATGCCCTTAGTACTTATAATAGGCCTAATATAGCACTAACCTATTAACTAATACTATAATTAAAGGTTTATATTTAGTATAAGAAAGGTAGCTAGTATAGCCCTTATAAGCTTTTAAATATTAATAGTAAAATATATATAGTAGAAATGCTTAATAATATAGTAAGGTTTTATAGTACTATTATGAGACCCTATATATATACTAAAATACCTAACTGTACTTTAAGTATTATAAAAAAAGCAAAAAAGAAGCTATATAACTACTATAAGGTACCTATAAAGGTTAAAGAGACCCCTTAACCCTTTTACTAAGGTTTAAAATACCTAAAAAAGTATTTTTTCTATACTAAGGACTATAAAAAAGTAGCACTATACTTATAAGCTAAAGGGCTAGAGATAATAGACTAAAAGCTATAGAGCTAACTAAGGAAGTACCCTATTACTTTCTTAGTTAATAAGCTATTAAAGCAGTCTTCTACTACCTTTTATAGTAATAAGTATTTAAAGAGGGATTTTACTAGTTTTTATAAAGCATTTATTAGAAAAAAAGGTATAAAAAAGAAGGAATATAGAGATAATATACTAAGGAATTTAGTAATATAAAGGGAATTTAAAATATCTCTAGCTAAAGTAAAAAAAGAGGGTTAAACTAAAGAGGGGGTATACTCTTTAAAGGAACCTTTTTATAAAGCTAAATTTACTACTTCCCTCTATAATATACTAAAGAAAAAAAGAAAAAACTTGTTACGTGCTGGATGTCACACGTAAATTAGGGGTACTCACACAATAGGTGTGGTACGTTATAAAGTTATAAAGAGAAGGAACACTTAAGTTATAGGTAGGTAGTTAAGTGTATATATAGTTAAAGTTATTTATTATAAAAAGAAAGGGGGGCAGAACCCTCCTATATATAGTAGGTTTCACTATTATATATAAACTATAATAAGTCCCCCCTTTATAGAAGAAAATATAGCTTATTCTAAGCTATATAAATTAAGAAAGAAAAGAAAAAAAAAGAAAAGAAAGTAAGATTATAGTAATTTACCTATAAAGTTAAGAAACTAAAAGAAAAAAGAAATAAGCTATAGGAGTCTATATATAGCTCTAGTTTACTGCTATATTTTACGCTATTGCTACTTGCTTCTATTGCCTATAAATGCATTACTATTGCTAGTAGACTTATTACTACTAGCCGCTCTAGAGTTATTAAGGTCTATAGCATAGCTCTAATATACTATTATAAAGCAGATATTTTTAGTAGGGGAGCATTAAACTATAGGGTTAGCTAGGAGCCTTTTAAAGATTTCCTACCCTTTATAGTTAGCTATAGTATTAAGGGTATATATATTAAGGGTTATTACTATAGCCTTAGCTTCTTTTTAATATTAGGTAAACTCTATATTATTACAAAAATATACTATACTAAGGTTAGGCTTCTACTTAGTTTTAATAGCACTTATACTATATTAATCCTTTTAAGTATTATTAGTATAAAAGTTATAGGTTATTTTATTAGCTAGCGTTTAAATATAGGTAGTAAGTATTTAGACCTTCTTAGTGCTAATATAAAAAACCTTATAATATACACTAGTAAGATATAAGCAATGCTTAATAAAAATACTAGTATAGTTTTCTACTAGTCTATAATAGGTAAGGGGGATATATTTAGCATTAGGATAGTTATAGGTCTTAGTAAAATAAATAAAGAAATTAATAAGCTATTAAGTTTATAGGATTTTAGGGAGAATAATCCTATCTTAAAGGTTTATTATATCCTTAATACTACTTTTAATATAGGCCTAAAGGTCTTACCTAATAAAAGTTTTATTAATATAGATAGTAATAATTAAAGGGAGCTAAATAAAGGTATTTATACTAAGTTTTATAATATAGTAAATAAAAGCTATATTTAGCTTTAGTAAGCTATTATTTATTTAAAGGTAGTATAATTTATAGACTTTATAAAGTAGGAAGGTTCTATAGAAACTACCTTTAATAAGGTCCCTAATAGTTATTATTATTATTATTACACTAGTCAGGCTTGTGAGCCCAATACTAGTACCTCCGCTACTTAAACTATATAGGAAAAACCCTAGCATAGGGAGGAAAACCTATATATAACCTTTTTCTGTGTTCTATAGCGGAGCTGTAGTAGCTCCGCGCTGGTTCTAATTATAAGAAGTGGTGTGCTGCTAGCTAAACTTAACTAGCATTGCAGGAGAGTGTATAGTGCAAAATAGGAATTAGACTAGGTTAGTAAAGGCACAGTAATAATGCAGATTACCCTTAGGGGTAGTCTATAAGTTATAGTAAGTTGCCTTAAGTGCTTAGCCTATTTTCTATACTAGTCCCTAGCTAATTCCCCTAAGTTACTGCCTCCTTACCTAAAACCTTCCTCTAGCTTCTATACCTTTATAGCATTAGCTATATTAGCTAGTAGCTAGCTATTATTAAACTAGCTATTAGCTATCTATTAGTTATATAATAGAAAGAGAAAGAAACACTATATTTACTCTTTTTTTCTTATTTTTAGCCCTTCCCTTCTTTCTTCCTTCTTTATTTATTGCTTCTATTATAAGTATACCCCTATTCTTATTTTTATAGCAGTGCTACCC
The DNA here is from genome assembly GCA_018360225.1 of Claviceps pusilla. Taxonomy (NCBI): domain Eukaryota; kingdom Fungi; phylum Ascomycota; class Sordariomycetes; order Hypocreales; family Clavicipitaceae; genus Claviceps; species Claviceps pusilla. The sequence continues at coordinate 21,721 of SRPW01000171.1, read as the reverse complement.
TATTGCTGCCCTAGACTAACTATAGTGTTATTAAAAATGCCGCCTACTCTTATAATAAAATTAATTATTACACTTAGGGTAAGTACTGGTTCCTTTTTAAAGCGCTGCTGCTATTAACCCTTATGTAGCTAGGCTAATTATAGGCCTAGCCCTATAAAGCTTGCTTAATATAAGCTAAAAATATTAAAAAATAGTGCTATAGCACTAAAGGTTAGTACTTCTTTTTAACCTATATTACTCCTATTACTAAGTTAAGTAAGTATTAGTAATATATACTTTAAGTGTATAAAAGTAAAAAAGACTTATTTAGGCATAAGTATTATATCCTTTATCTATATTAGTAGCTAGGTAGTAGCTAATTAGTTCTATAGCTAAATCTAAATATTATATTATACTAGGAGGCTGTTAAATAAGTTATAAATATATAGAACCTCTATGCCTTTAGGGAGTTTATTAATATAAGTATAAGGCAGCTAAGATATAGTTTTACTATAATACTAATGTAATACTAATATATAGCTAGGCTATAGAGTATAACGCTACTTAAAAAGAGGCAGTCTAACTTATAAAGTAAGTAGGCTTATTTACTAATATAGTAATATAGGTTAGTAGTAATGCTATAGTAGCCTTAGCCTTAACCTTAGTTAAGGGTAAGCTATTGCTATAGACCTACTATATTACTAATACACTAGAGGAATTAAATAATATTCTATAGAATAGGCTTACTATAGTTACTATATAGGGCTATATTAAGAAGATAGTAGAGAAGAAGGAGGGGATAAAGGAGGAGGGGGGGGGGGTAGAGGAGGAGAGGGGGGAGCTAGGGGCTAAGGGGGCGTAGGCCTAGGGCTAGCGTAAGTGTATTACACCTATTTTTTATTTTTTTAGCTACTATATTTGTTTTTCTTTAAAAAAAAGTTATATATCCTAATAATCTATACTAGCTATAATATCTACACAGCTTCCCGCTGCCTCTATGCCTATACTGCACTAGATACTATATAGTATTATATCCTTAATATCCTTAGCCTATTAATCTTATAAGCTTTTTATAAGCTAAAACTAAGGGATATACCCTATTAAAATAAGCTACTTAGTAAGAGTAGTTGCTAGCTTATTGTTTTCTAGAGCCTCCCTAACTTTATATTAGTTTTATACTAAGTATACGCCTATATTAATAGGGTAGAGATAGTTAAAATTTTTATAGAATAGTAAAACATAATAGTAGTCTTTATTATTAGCCTAGTAGCTATATATTAGTAATTCTACCTTAGAAACATATTAGCTAAAGAGAAAAGTGTTAAGTTTAATTTATTCTATATATATTTATATAAGCGCTATGGATTTATGCTTAGTTAGGCTAGAGTAAAGGTAGATAACTTTAGCAGTAAAAGTAAAGCTAGGGTTAAGCTCTACTACTATATAGTTAATATTAGTCTAGCATACCTATATAGTAGCTTACTTTTAATGCTAATAGTCCTTTTATTTTAGAGTAAGCGCTTTAGTTAAAGAGGGCTTTAGTAAGTGGTTATAGGGTTAGTTTAGGAATAGTATATAGTTTAGGCAGTTATTTAGGTGTAGTAGGTAGCTACGCCCTTAGCGTGTTAGTCTACATCTAAGTTAAGCTACTATTATAGCGTAGGCACTATAGATATGCTTAGCTATTTTATTAGCTTCTATTTATTAGTAAAAGCAAAGGGAATAGTAGTTAAGGTAGAGGTTAATTAGGGCTATAGCCGCCTTAGTTTTGACTAGGGCACGCGGCGTTGCCTTAAATGCACCGGTTACCATTCTTAGGCACTTAGTTTATTTAGAAACAAACGCCTTAGCTATACCCCTGGCTTTGCCGCCGACTTCAGTAGGGGTGTGGTGCGATCAGCTTACGATGAACCCACACCCCAAGAAAGCGGGCAGACTGGACTGGTTGCACCGTGTCGGTGCCGAGTCGGACTGGCAATGTGATCGCAGCGCGCTGCCTAGTGAAGTGTATAAGTTCACTCTTCCCTAGATTAAACTTAAGACCTAATTCTTAGGACTAGTCTTAGTAAATCACTTAGGCGGCCTTAAGGCGATCCTACGTCTCCTCTACTGTGCGCCTATATATAAGTATATTTGTGTTATTAAAGAAGCCTATAATAAGTATAGAATATGCTACCTAGAGCTTAGTATATAAGGGGGTAATATAAAGTAAGAAGAGAATAGAAAATATTAGAGACCCCTATAGTATACCTATAATTATAGGTAGGGGGCTTATAAATTTACTATTAAAATAAAGGTTAGTAGTATATTTAGTAATAAAGGAGTAAGTCTATACTATTATTTATATAGGGATCCTAGTAGCTATAAGGGTATAAGTTAGTCTCTTATAGTAAATAGTGTTAAAGGCTGCTAATATATTTAGTTAGAGTAGCAACGCAATACTGCTATAGTGCTATGCTATATGTACTAATTCTACTAAAACACTTAGTATAACCTCTATTAACCTATTCACTCTATTGCTTATTTATAGGTTAAGTAGTGCGCTACTTAATTTAGCTATAAGGGTAAGCTAACTTACTACTACTGCCTCTATTACTTTACTAATAATACTAAGAAGTAAGATAGAGTACTAGGCCTTTATTCTTTACTACTTGAATAGGGTTTTACCTAGCTTATAAAGAATAATAACTTTTACTTACTAAAATAAAGCTAGGTAGTAGCTAATATAGTAGTATATATTAAGTAAGTAGGTAAGGGTTTTAGCTAGTAGCTTGCTATATACTTTAAGGTATTTAGCTAGAAGTTTATTTAGTTCTAGTGCCTTCTAGCTAGCTAGGCTCTTAATAATACTATAGATTTTATTAATATTAAAGTAGTCTTCTAATAGGAATATTATAGTATTAAGGCAGTTATTAAGATCCTTTAGTATATTATTAAGGTAGGCTTAGGAGGAAGGGAAGAAATAGTTAGCTAGTATAGCTACTTTCTCTTAGTATAACTTAGTAGTTATAGCGTCTATACCCTTATTTTAAATAAGAGTAGGGATTTGCTACTATTCTAATAGTAGTTTACTATAGAGCTATGCTTAGCGTTTAAGTTTCTATAGGTCTTCTTTATAAGTAATAGCTACTTTAATAATAGAGCGCTAGGTACTATGCCTTTTATTATTAATAGTTTAGTACTATATCTAAGCTATATTAGTAGTAAGTTACTAGTTCTCTTTAGTATAAGATATCCGCTACTATTATAATGCTTTCTTAGCGTTTTAGGTAGCTTCTTTAGTATAGTAGTTCTACTATAGGTTTAGCTTAGAACTGCCTTAGGGTTCTATTAAAACTACTAAGTCTATAATAGATTAAAGCTTAGCTATTATCTATTTTATATAGCTATTAATTTCTATAGGTATTTAGAGTAGGGGTTTAGTAAGGTTATAGCAGAACTATATTGCTGCCTTAGCTACTATAAGGTTATCTTTTATATATAACTATTTAAAACAAAGCAGGCGGTTACTATATAGCCTTAGGCTAGTGCTAATGTAGATAACCTATAGAATATAGTTAGATTTAGTAAGGTTTAGTCCCCCTATAAATTTAGCTTCTATATTATAAGTAACCTAAGTATAGTTTATAGTACTATCCCTTTTACCCTATATTCTTTAAGTTACTTTACCCTATAGTATTATAAGTCTAAGCCGCTATTATATTATTAGTATAAGGAGTGTATTGCTCCCTATTAAGATTTAGTTATAATAGTCCTAAAGTAAGTAGTATTAGTTAAAGTTTTCTATAAAAACACTATAATTTAAAGGTAGGGCTACTATAAAGTTAAGAAGGGGTAATATTTAATTAAGTTTATAGGTTAGGGAATATATTAAGTAAATGTAGTATCCTACTAATATTATTAAGCACTAGTCCTTACCTATATACATTAACTATACCTTAGGCCTATACTAGTAGTTTATATAAATTATAGTATAGCTGCTCTAAGTAGTAAGTTAAAAGCAGCTAAGGCTAGGGTTAGGTAGTCTACTATTTATAGTTTCTAGCTCCTATATTGCTATTATATTAGCTTTAGGTTAGGACTCTAGCACTAGATATATAAGCTAGGTTTTCTTTTATATGTTTTAGTATATAACCTTTATTATATACTCTATATAGTATATTAGGTTAGGCTTAGCTCGTTTAGTGCTATAGTAGCTATAGGTTATTAACTTAGAAAGGCCTTTATAATAGCTTATAAGCGCTATATTAATTCCAGTTTAGTATTAGGGAGGTGGGTGCATAGTCTACTAACTTACTTCTATAGCAAAGCCTTCTATAATAGTAAGTTACTTATATCTTTCCTCTAGCTATAGCTAAATACCTTTATTTAACTATCTTTCTTTAGTGTAAGAGGTTTAGCAAAGGCTAGGGGCTATGCTAGGTATATAGTATATACGTAGTTCTATTATTTATTTATAATATTATATATATATAACTATATAGGGTGAGGTCCTAAGCAGTTAATATAGCGTTTCTATATAGCTTTTAACAGTGCTAAGCATAATTATTTACCCTCTTTATACTAACTAAATGCACAGTAGCTATACCTTAGGGGTAATATATAGTGTGTAGCTATATAGCTAAATTTAAAGCACCTAAAGCATTATTAGGGATAGATAGCGTTATTATAAGGCTTAGCTTTAAATATCTTAGCTTTATAAATAATTCTAGTATAGTATAGCTTATTTACTATATTAACTCTATTAATAGTAATAATTAAGGGGAATTAGGTTATAGTGCTATATAGCTTTTATACTATAACTCTTACTAAACCCTACCTATTAGCTATAATTATATTTTAAAGGATATTATTCTTCTTTTAGTTCTATATATAGTGTATAGGAAAGCCCTTAATAATAATACTAAATATATATTAGTTTAGTATTACTTTTAGGCTAAAAGCAGTGCTAACCTAGGCTATATTATTAGTATAAGGCTTTACTATATCCTAGAATATAATTATAGTATTGCTACTATAGAGGCAATGCACTGCTATAGCAGTATTAGTATTAGTAGCTTAGTTAATAGTAGTAACTATTTCTTTAGGTAAGCAGTTTTATATAGCTTTAGCTATTATACTGCCTTTAATAATAGTTTTATAGTAAATATAAGGCAATACTGCTACTATTATAGCCTAAATTTATTAGATAAGTAGTTAGGTAATACCTTTAGTAGTAATGCTAGCCTAGCTTAGAGCTATAGCGTTCCTAGCGCTAATAGCCTTCTTTACTACTTATTTAATAACTTCTTCTAAGTTTTTAACTATAATAGGCTTATTAAGTAATAGTAAGGTTAATTTTATTAATATTTTAGTATAGGTTTAAGGTATAAGGAGGCTATGTTAGGTATGCATTAAGGCTATATTATTAATATAAAGGATAATATTTTATACACTCTTTAGCACTATAGCTAGTATAAGTTTAGCTATCTTATTATATTTAATAGTAAGGTAGTTTAGTATTTACTTATATATAGGTAGCAGTATAGGAGCAACTTAAGGCACTATTAATATAAAGCCGCTCTATCCTATAAGTGGGTAGTAGTAGCTTTATATAAGGCTATAATTTCTACTATTAATATCTATTAGCATTGCCTTATCCGCTACGCCTACGCTCTAGCACTAATGCACTATTAAAGATAGGGTAAAACAGATATAGCGATTCTTTTTCTATACTTTTTAAGAGGTTTAGAGTCGGTTCTGCGTCGCTACTGTGGTGCGGGCGAATTCGCGAAAAGTTTTAGGTCCCTAATAGTTATAATATAATATAATTTAAAAATAAAGGGTTTTCTTATTTATTTTACACTACTTATAGTGTTAGCACTATAGTAAGCCTTAAAATATATATTACTTAGTTTAGTAAAGAGGTTAAGTATTTCTTTATAATCTTAATTAATTTCCTCCTTAATAGAGAGGGTTTCTTAAGGTAGCATTAATATTATATAGCTAAGTATAATAATTTTAATATTAAAACTAAGGAAAACCTATATAGCTATATAGAAAGGATAATAGTTTTATATAGAAAAGTAGCTATAAAAGAGGTAGTAAAGAGTATAGTAAAGTATAGGGGAATACTAATAATAATAATAAAGAAGATAAAGGAAGTAACCTATAATAAGAAAGTAATAATATTATTAATTAAGAAAAGGTTATAAAAGGGTTATAGTAAGGTAAGTTTTTTTATACTTAGTAGTATACTTAGGTAGCTAGGCTATAGCCCTAGCTAAGTAAATAAAGACCCTTAAATATTACTATATTCTATAACCTAAGGTAGGTATTAATATAAGTAAGGTTTCCTATATAAATAAAGATATAGTTTTTATAGCTTAAAGTTAAGAATATTTATATACCTTATTTACTACTATTATTATTTAAATATAAGTAGAATTCTATAGGGATTTTATATTCCTTATAGTAAATGTTATAAATATTAAGCACCCCTACTAAACTATTATATTTCCTACTAACTTTATCCTCCTAGGGTAGGTAAGCAATATAGAAAATTAGAAACTACTTATACTTATATAACTATTAAAATTCTTATAATAAAGTACTATTAAAATAGTAGTATAAGAAATAATAAAAGCATTAGAATATCTTACTAAAGGGATTAATAGAATCCCCCTTTTATAGTATAGTCTTTAAGCTATTTATAATAGCTAGCTAGCATTTACTATATATAGAATACCTTAACTAAGGAGTTAGGGTCTTATCCTTAGTATACTTAGTGGATCTTATTATAGTAGAAGTTCTAGGGGTGCCTATAGTCTTAATGGTTTATACCTTAGCCTTAATAGCCTTTACTTTAGCTTAAAGTAATTTAATAGTGGAAATTAAAGCTATTATAGTGGACTTATATTTTTCCAATATAGTAAGGCAGGATTCTATATCTTTAATAGTCTTTACTATAGTTATAAACTTAATAGCCTTTATAATTTTAGTATTAACTACTTCTAAGGTATTAGTTTTTATAATATTATAGATATTTATAAGGCCTTTAATGCTATTATAGTGTTTTTTAAATATCTTACTATAGTTTGCTATAGTGGACTAAAGGGCTTCTATAGCTGTCTTTAATGCTATAATATATATAAGGACCTTATTATATATGCCTAATAACTATTTAGATATAGTAATAGCTACTTAGGCACTTAGCTTAAGGATCTTTATAAGATAGGACTTGCTAACTATTACTAAAAGGCTACTAAGGGTCCTATTTAGATAGCTAAAAGCATTACTAATATATTTAATAATAATAATAGACTTTGCTAGAAGTTAGGAGGTTTAGTAATAGTTTTTATAGTTACCCCTATTTTTTTAAATAAAGACTACTATTTAAGGGGAATTCTAAGTAGTATAAATTATAGAGAGTTTTAATTTATCTTTAGCTTAAGCTTTATTACCTTTTACAGTAGTTACTATAGCTTTATTGCTTTAAGTATTAAGTCCCTTAAAAATATTAATATAATAGGCTACTACTTTTAAGTATAGCTTATAAAAAGGATTATCTTTTTTAATACTAAAACTATTATAGCTAATTCTAGCTTTAGCTTTAATAAATTCTATACTATAAATATAAAAAGTATTCTTAAAGGTCTAATTCTTTTTCTTAAGTCCCTACTTATTAGTATATTACTACTTTATATAGTCCTTTTCTATATTAACTATAGTAATAAAGTTAATATTGTTTAATACATTATAAGGTATATATAAATTACTATTAGCTTTTATAAATTAGTAAAGGTACTAGTATATTATAGTATTAGTAATATACCTTACTGCTTCCTTAGTAATAGTTACTAGCTTATTAGTTAGGTTTATTAAAGATAGGCCTATTAGGGTCTCCTTCTTAATATTAATAATATTATCTAGCCCCTAGTTAGGGTCTATATTATTCTTATTAAGAATATCCTTATTTATATTATAGTTAGCTATAGTAGGCTAAGGTATAGTGTAAAGTATACCTAAGGAGCTGCTATTTTTACTATAAGATTTACTACCCTAGGTAGCTAGAGTGCTTTTTAGCTAGCTAGTTAGGATATTAGTCTTTTAAAGATAGGAATTAAATATAAAACCTAATAGGTTAGCTAGGTTAATATTATAGAAATCTATATTACTTTTAAAGTCTAAGGCTAATTACTTTAAAAGAATTATAGAGAGTTAGTAGTAAAGAGAGGGTTTTATAAGGGCTTTAATATATAAGTATAGAAAGAAATATAAGAGTTTATTATATATATTCTACTAAGCCTTCTCCTAGCTTAACTTCTACTAAAGCTTAGTATAGTAATTAATAAAACTAATATAAATAGCCTTAAGTTAATAGATTTAATATACTATAAAAAGCCTTAAGGAGATTAAAAGTTTAGGTAGTATATCTATATAAGCTAAGAAAAAATATAACTTAATTGTAAATAACTACTATAAAAAAGAAAGTAGTAATATATAGATTTTAAAAGAAAAAAGAAATAAAAAAATAAAAAAAAGAAAGTAAAAAAAAAAAGTAAAGAAGTATAGGAAAAGAAGGATTTTATATACCTTAATAAGGCTTTTATAAAAGTAAGCTTAAAGTAAGCTTTTATAATATATAGGGAGTTAGAAAATAATTAATATTTTCTACTAGTAAGGAATTCTTTATATATATTTATAAAATTAAATATAAAGCTAGCATTATTAGGATTTATTAATTAAGAGGCGTTATAAAGCCTTTCTTATAGTATTTCTTATTCTAATTAATAATATTTCTTATAAGGTATTTATTAACTATCTTAGTAGTATTAATATATATTTCTTCCTTAGAAACCTACTAATTATTCTTAGTAAAGTATCCCTTTTAATAAATTAAGAAATTAATATAAGGCTTCTTACCCTTTTTTTAAAAGAATTATATATAATAATCTTAAATCCTTTTAATTTCTTAGTAGTTTACTTTACTTAATTTAGTTAAATTTATTAATAGTAATATTAGTTTAACTTTTTTAAAAAAATCTTTACTTTATTATAGTTTTTAAATATAAGCTATAGAAACTACTAAATAAACCCTTAAAGTTAGTAAAAAATTAAGGTAAAAGGAGAGTAAAGAGATCTATTTTAAGACCTTATATAATTTAATATACTAAAGAGACTATTTCTTTTTAGGCTTACTTAAAAGTTTATATCCTAAGTATAGCCTGAGGTATACTATATCCTTAACATTGATATCTACTAGGTTATACCTAAAGTTATATTAGATTTTCATAAGTATAGCTACTACTATAATAGTATATTTAGCCTCCCTTTAGTATAACTTCTAAAGCACTAAAAGGTTAGTATTATTAAAATCTATAATAAATTTATTTAGATTTATAAGGAGGTTTATTACTATAAGTAGCTTATAACTAAGTATAAGTTTATTAAGTAATTAGTTAATTAAAGCTATAGCTATATTATTAAGGTAGTATTAAAGTGCTAAAAGTATTAAAGGCTAGGGGATATTTAAATTAGTTATAGTGTAATACTATACTATAATAATTATAGTTTAGTTTTTATACTTAGCTATACTATTAGTTTATAGGTAATATACTATAGCTATAAGGAATTTTACTTCTAGCTTATAAAAAAGTATAGTTTAAAGGTTAGAGATAAACTTAGGGTCTTAATTACTAATAATTTCTTATAGTTACCCTTAGTTAGTAAGGTAGAGTCCTTTAAGTAGGAGTTTAGCTTAGATTTCTACTAAATACTTTTTATAGCTAAGAATAAGGATTATTTTCTTATTAAAAAAATAGTTTACTAGGTAAAGTAAATTATAAATAGTAAATCCTTTCACTACCTATATTATATTTATAGAGCTAACTTCTAATATATTAATAATAAAATCTAATAAAATACTATAAAAAGGCACTAGCTTTATTTAAAGAGATCTTATTTTTCTTAGGGCTTAAGATTAAAGGACTATATTTTCTCTATAGATATTATAGTATACTATATAGGTGTATATTTAGCTACTTATTTATAAAAAGCAGATAATAAAGAGCTCCTTAGCTATTCTTTTTATATTAAAATAATAAGTATTATTATAAGTTAGCTAGAGAAAAGCTTTTATATAATTTTAAGGGATATATAGTTAGTATAATTCTTTTAAATTATAATAGTAAAGAAGTCTATTATCTTAAAGGTCCTAGCTATATAGAGAAAGTTATAGTTAGTTCTAATTAGCTTAGCATTGCCTCTCTTTATATATAGTAATACCCTTAATAATTTAGCTATACTTTATATTATATTAATACCTTACTATAATAGAATTCTTTAAATTATTATTTATAATAATAGAGGCTATAAATTTCTCTTTAAAATATATATAAGTATTAAGTTTATTAAATTTACTATAGTTAGCTATTTCCCTATAGTTAATATTAATAAATAAGTAAAAGAGTGTGTTAAGTATTATATTTAAGGTGCTAGGGATATAGATAATATAGATTTTAAACTATAAAAGATAATTTATAACCTTAGTAAGCTTAAGGTTAGCTTTATTAAGATTTATTATTATAAGTAAGGTATACTAAATAATTCCCTTTACTAATAAGTAATTAGTAATAATATTTATAGCTAATAAGTTAAATTAAGCTATTTTCCTTAGCTTCCTTATCCCCTATATAATAGTAGTAACCTCTACCTTTATTAAGCTATACCTTTTCTTAATAGCTAAGGTTAGCTAGAAAAGGAATAAGATAGGGTAGAGTTTATTACTATTAATATCCTTTTTAAGGATACTAGTACTATCCTAGTTAACTACTAATTAGAAAGTATATAGGCTAAAGCCTTTCTTATATATATAAACTTTAAAGAAAAGAGGCCTCTTAGGGTTATAGTGCTAGAGTAGAATTTTAGTATATAAGAGTTCCTAAATTGCTTTAAAGGATATAATTTCCTACTTAAAGGGCATAAAACTTACCTACTAAGCTATATATTTTTATACCTACTTAGATAACCTAATAGAGAGCTTATTTTTCTTATAAAGATTTTAAAGTATTTTAATCTTTTTATTTTATAGGGGTTTAATATATAGGTTAAACTAAAGGACCCCTATATAAAGGAATTTAGCTATTCTTATAAAGGTTTTAAGGCTTAAAAGTATAGTAGGTATCTAGAGGTTCTTAAATACCTTAATATAGTTACTAGTATTAATAATACCCTCTATATTTATAATAAAACCTAAGAGTTAAATTAATAAATAGCTAATAAATAACTTCTTAGCTATAATATATAGGCAGCACTTTTTAAGGATTTTAAATATAATTTTAAGGTAAGCTAGGTGCTCTTTAAGGGTATTAAAGAAAATTATAATATAATTAATATATACTTATATAAAGGCATAGTGTTTATAGAATTATTTATTTATAATACACTAAGCATATGCTAGGGAATTCTTATATTCTTATATTATAATATAAAATACTTTAATTTTTCTTTTAGAGATAATTATTATTTTATTATAATATTTATATTACACTAGGAGTTAGTTAAAGAAACTAGAGGCATTAAGGAGGGATATTTAATACTTTCTATATATATTCTTTATAATATCCCCTTAGTTAGGTAAAGGGTATATATTTAGAATAGTAATACTATTTATAGGCTTTATATTAATTACTACCCTTCCTTTATATTCTTTCCTAGTATTATACTAAATAAGAAAGCTAGGGTAAGGGTATAGTGCCTTTTCTCCTACCCTAAAGTAGGATACCTTATTAGCTTTATACTTTTTATTAAAGATTTTATAGAATTTTTTAAAATCTTTTCTACCTAAATAATATACTTATAAAGGTTTTAACTAATTTTACTAACTATTAATAAAGTTAATATATATTTACTCCTTCTTAGGTATTAGCACTACCCTTTAGTTATAGTAAATATTATATTTATTTATAAGTTTAATAAGTTTTTCTATAGCTACTAGGTTAAGATTTATAATTTTAATACTAAATTTATTTATAATAAATAGAATATTATTTAGGTATATAATACTATATAAAGGGACGCTGCTATTAACTACCCTAGGGTTAAGGTTATAAGTAATATCCTTATTATCTCCCTTAGCTTTAAAAGAAAAGATATCCTTTAGCACTACTAGCTTTTTATAGCTCTATAGAATATTAATATTATAACTATAGAAAGTAAAGAAGGTTTTAATATTATCTATAGTAAAATAGGAGTTTACTATATTTAGGCTTTAAAGGTTCCCTAGCCTTTAGTTAGGCTTAATATAAATTAAAAGGTCTATAAAGTTATAAATTAGTAAGTATTTTACCTACCTATAATTTATAATACTATTAAAAATTTAGCAGTTCTTTAAGATAAAATAATAAATATTAGTGGCCTTATATACTACATAGTCTTTCTAGAAAACTAGCACTAATTCTAAGGTATATAGCAGTATAGTAATATAGTGCATTATAATAACTCTCTTAGTTAGGACTATATTAGTAGGGCGGAAAATATAGCTAGGTATAGTTATATTATATATAGATTAAAAAACAACCCTAGGGTTAATAAAGTTAATTTTAATGCTATAATTATATATAAAATCTATAATAATTAATAATTTTAATATAAGTTTCTTTATTATATTAGTAGTTATAATAAAGTAACTAAATACTAACTTTTCTTTAGCTTTACCTTTAATATAAAAGTTAAAGGTAGTGGTTTTTATAATATAGAAGAAGGAATTTATACTATTTATAGGTTTAGGCTTTTAGGTTCCCTATTAAACGTTATAACTATTCTATTAAAGCCACTTCTTATTAACTAGTATTAATAAGGTTTCTATATTAAGGTAGATCTTATAGTCCTGCCCTTAGTTATTAAAGTAAAGGTTTACCTTAAGATAGGTAGTTACTTTCCTTTTTTTAGTAATTCCTAACTAATATAGCTATACTATAGCTTTAATAACCTAACTATTAGTTAATTCTCTAAATACTATAATTTTTTTATAGTATATAATAAGGGGAAATAAGAGTTCTTTAGTATAAAAAGTATCTATAAAGTTAGATTTATTCTTATTAAAGTTACTTTTAATAACTCCCTCCTTAACTATATAGTATTCTAATAATACTAAGTAAAATTCTTTAGCTTCTATATTTAAGTTATTTACTATAACTATATAGTTTATATTATTACTATTCTTAAGCGCTTACTTTTTATAGAATTAGGGTTTATAGCCTTTATAGTTATATTAAGGGCGCTTAAAGGAATTATAGCAATAGGTTTTAGCTTCCTTATATTACTTAAGGGCGTCTAACTCCTTAGTATATAAAGTAGCTATTAATATACTTTTATTAGAATCCTTAGGGAATTATTATAGGGCCCCTTTATAACCTTTATAGAAATAACTATAGTTAGGTTAAAAAGGGTATAATTAGCTTTATAGTTAATAGTTCTTATATTTATATTTATTACTAAATCTATAATACCTTTTATAGCTTTATAAGTATTAGTAGTAACTACCTTACTAGCGTTAAGGTAGACTATAGCTGCCTCTATAGTAGCTATTGCGCTAGGGGAGTCTGTTTTAGTAAGTGTTAATACTATAATAAGGGGGGTCCTTAGCTATAAAGTCTAAGTCCTTAGTAAGGAGGTATATAAAAGACTAGATCTTATTCTTCTTAGCTTTATAATAGGTTTTATTACTTAAAATAAAGTCTTTTAGGTTCTATCTTTAACCTTTTATTAAATTAATATATATATTATAGTGGTTTAATTCTATTAGTTAGGGATACATTTAGTAAAGTTTTATATAGAGTTTATAGTAAAGGTATATAAAAAGCTAAAGATTAGTAGATTCCCTATTAGCTTTAGTATAAAAGAAAATCTTAGTAGTAAACTTATATAGTAATATCTTAAATAATATATTATTCTTAGTAAATTTAGTTTAATTAAGCTATACTATAGTATTCTAGATCTTAACGCTAAATTCCTTCTTAATTATAATAAATACTAACTTAAGGTTATAGAAAATTATAGCCTTTTTTATATTATTAAGATATTATTAGTACTATATATAGGTAGTACTATAAAAGAGGTACTATATATAGTGTTTAATTTATTCCTAATAGCTAGAACTAGTATAACTATAGTAGTCCCTAACTATTTAAATTTAAAGGTTTATATCTATAAAGATAGTGGATTTACTCTTATACTTAATAGCTTTACTATTAATATTATTTAAATCTATTTTAGAGTTAAGGTACTTAATATTACTAAGCTTTTATAAGGGTTTTATTAAATAGTTTATAGTTAAAGAGGCTTAAATAATAGAATTCTTATAAAGGTCTTTATTTTTAGGTTACTACTTTATAGGTATAAATAATAGTTTCTAAGTATATATAGTGTTCCTTAGGTATAGCTTATTATAAAGTAGGGGGTTATATAAAGCCTTATAAAATTCCTTATTTATTAGGTATCCTTTAAGCTAAAAGGTTTTAATATAGTAAGTATTAAGGGTTATTATATAAGCTAGTTATACTTATATACTTATTATTTTAAAGAATACTATAAAACACTATATATTTAAGGTTAAAGCCTACCCTAAGGTAAATAAAGGGTATTAAGCTAGTTTTATAATTTATTAGTAAAATTTAGCTAGTTTAAAGGTATCTAAGGTAATGGTTAAGTAAGTTATTATTTTACTAATTTCCTTTATATTATTATAATAAATCTTATTAAAGGTAGCCTCTTACTAGTTATATATATTAGTAAGAAATTACTAAAATTTATTATATATATTAAGCTTATACTATTACCCCTAAGTTTTTATTACCTATTAAAGAGGTATATATTTTACCTAACTATTAAAGGAGTAGGAGACTACCTTATTTTAGTTAATTTCTATAGAATTTAATAAAGTTCTAAAAGAAAATTTAGTATACTAAAAGTTATATAAAAGTGGATTCTTATTTTTAGGATAGTTTTCTAGTAAGAGCTAGCGCTAATATAGTCCCTTTTTTATAAAAAAGCATTATTTTCCTTAGTATAAAGCAAAATATTTAGGGTCTTTAAAGGTTTATTAGTATTCTTTAGGATACTAGTAATTCTTTAAGAAATACTAGGTAGATCTAAGACTTAGTAATATAATATAGAGTTTAGAAAGGTATTTATAAAAAGGTCTAATTCTATCTTAATTAGTACTATTTAAAAGGGGTATTTTATAGCTAGTATTAAAGCTATAAAAATACTATTAGATTCTATAGTAAAAACTCTATATATATAGACTAATTAAAAGAGTTAGATTCTATAGCTAATATAGCTATAAATCTAGCTTTTTCTAGCTATATTATATTATTATAGAATATAGTAATTTTAATACTTAGATTTCTCTCTTTTATAAAAAAAAAGAAATTACTTATAAGTTATATAAAAATCTTCCTAAAAACTATAGTTATTTATTTAATTAGATAATTAATAAAAATAAGAATCTTACCTTATATCTCTAGTATTTCTCCTCTCTCCTATATACTTTCTTCTTTTTTTTTATATACTTTACCTATTTCTTAATATAAATTATAGCTTTATTTTTATTAATAAAGGTTTTAAAGGCTTAATTTAGTAATAATTTTATTATAGTATTAGTAATATTATTATTACTATTAATTTACTTAATTTCCTTAATTTCCTACCTTTTATATAATTATTATAGTATTATAATATTAATTATTAGTCTTTTTTCTTTTATAGTGCTTAACCTTATAATATACTTATATAGTAAAAGAGAATCTATATAGATAATTATTAGTATTAGTAGGATTTATAACTTTTATATAATAATTTATAGTATTATACTAATTATGTAGGTAATATTTATACCTTAAATTATTATATATAGCTTTAAGGTAAGAGCACTCTTTATAACTCTTTTACTTTTTATAAAGCTATATATTATAATATTACCTTTTAGAATAAAATCTAATTTAATTCCTACTTCTTTAGTATTAAAAATAATTATATATTCTAATTATAAGCTAAGGTCTTTATTATTTATAAAGAAACTATTTATAAAGATATATAAAGCTATAGTAGTAAGATTAAGTAGAATATACCTTAATCTATAGTTATAATACTATATTCACTACTAAATCCTTTTATTTAAATAATTTATATTAAATTTATTAGGATTTTAGACTTATATAGTAATAGAAAGGTTAAATATAGCCTTTAGTTAATAAATTAATAATATATACACTCTTTATGCTCTTTATTTAATATATTACTACTTTATAGTTAGCTTATTAGGTTTAATAACTCTAAGCTTCTTACTTTACCCTTTTTAATAGAGTTTAATATAATTTTTATTAAATTTATATAAGATATATTTATTAAAGATAAGGGGTTTAGTTAAGATTAAGATTTATTTAGGTTTTACTATAAATCCTACCTTTTTTAATTCTAATTTCATTATCTTTAAAAACTTTATATTACTAAGACTAAGGGTATTATATATATATTATAGCGGTTTAATTCTATTAGTTAGGGATACATTTAGTAAAGTTTTATATAGAGTTTATAGTAAAGGTATATAAAAAGCTAAAGATTAGTAGATTCCCTATTAGCTTTAGTATAAAAGAAAATCTTAGTAGTAAACTTATATAGTAATATCTTAGATAATATATTATTCTTAGTAAATTTAGTTTAATTAAGCTATACTATAGTATCCTAGATCTTAATGCTAAATTCCTTCTTAATTATAGTAAATACTAACTTAAGGTTATAGAAAATTATAGCTCTTTCTATATTATTAAGATATTATTAGTACTATATATAGGCAGTACTATAAAAGAGGTACTATACTTAGTGTTTAATTTATTCCTAATAGCTAGAACTAATATAACTATAGTAGTTCCTAACTGCTTAAATATAAAGGTTTATATCTATAAAGATAGTAGATTTACTCTTATACTTAATAGCTTTACTATTAATATTATTTAAATCTATCTTAAAGTTAAGGTACTTAATATTACTAAGCTTTTATAAGGGTTTTATTAAATAGTTTATAGTTAAAGAGGCTTAAATAATAGAATTCTTATAAAAGTCTTTATTCTTAGGTTACTACTTTATAGGTATAAATAATAGTTCCTAAGTATATATAGCGTTCCTTAGGTATAGCTTATTATAAAGTAGGGGGTTATATAAAGCCTTATAAAATTCCTTATTTATTAGGTATTCTTTAAGCTAAAAGGTTTTAATATAGTAAGTATTAAGGGTTATTATATAAGCTAGTTATATTTATATGCTTATTATTCTAAAGGATACTATAAAACACTATATATTTAAGGTTAAAGCCTACCCTAAGGTAAATAAAGGGTATTAAGCTAGTTTTATAATTTATTAGTTAAATTTAGCTAGTTTAGAGGTATTTAGAGTAGTGGTTAAGTAAGTTACTACTTTACTAACTTCCTTTATACTACTATAGTAGATTTTATTAAAGGTAGCCTCTTACTAGTTATATATATTAGTAAGAAATTACTAAAACTTATTATATATATTAGGCTTATACTATTACCCTTAAGTTTCTATTACCTATTAAAAAGGTATATATTTTACCTAACTATTAAAGGAGTAGGAGACTACCTTATTTTAATTAATTTCTATAGAATTTAATAAAGTTCTAAAAGAAGATTTAGTATACTAAAAGTTATATAAGAGTAGATTCTTATTTCTAGGATAGTTTTTTAGTAAAAGCTAGCGCTAATATAGTCCTTTTTTTATAAAAAGGTATTATTTTCTTTAGTATAAAGTAAAATATTTAGGGTTTTTAAAGGTTTATTAGTATTCCTTAGGATACTAGTGATTCTCTAAGGAATACTAAGTGGATCTAAGACTTAGTAATATAATATAGGGTTTAGGAAGGTATTTATAAAAAGGTTTAATTTTATCTTAATTAGTGCTATTTAAAAGGGGTATTTTATAGCTAGCATTAAAGCTATAAAAATACTATTAAATTCTATAGTAAAAACTCTATATATATAGACTAATTAGAAAAGTTAGATTCTATAGCTAATATAGCTATAAATTTAGCTCTTCTTAGCTATACTATATTATTATAGAATATAGTAATTTTAATACTTAGAATTCTTTTTTTTATAAGAAAAGAGGAATTACTTATAAGTTATATAAAAATTTACCTAAAAACTATAGTTATTTATTTAATTAGATAATTAATAAAAATAAGAATCCTACCTTATATCTCTAGTATTTCTCCTCTCTTCTATATACTTTCTTCTTTTTCTTTATATGCTTTACCTATTCCTTTATATAAATTATAGCTTTATTTTTATTAATAAAGGTTTTAAAGGCTTAATTTAGTAATAATTTTATTATAGTATTAGTAATGTTATTATTACTATTAATTTACTTAATTTCCTTAATTTCCTACCTTTTATATAATTATTATAGTATTATAATATTAATTATTAGTCTCTTTTCTTTTATAGTACTTAACTTTATAATATACTTATATAGTAAAAGAGAATCTATATAAATAATTATTAGTATTAGTAGGATTTATAACTTTTATATAATAATTTATAGTATTATACTAATTATATAAGTAATATTTATACCTTAGATTATTATATATAGCTTTAAGGTAAAAGCACTCCTTATAACTCTTTTACTTTTTATAAAGCTATATATTATAATATTACCTTTTAGAATAAAATCTAATTTAATTCCTACTTCTTTAGTATTAAGAATAATTATATATCCTAATTATAAGCTAAGGTCTTTATTATTTATAAAGAAACTATTTATAAAGATATATAAAGCTATAGTAGTAAGATTAAGTAGAATATACCTTAATCTATAGTTATAATACTATATTTACTACTAAATCCTTTTATTTAAATAATTTATATTAAATTTATTAAGATTTTAGACTTATATAGTAATAGAAAGGTTAAATATAGCCTTTAGTTAATAAACTAATAATATATACACTCCTTATGCTCTTTATTTAATATATTACTGCTTTATAGTTAGCTTATTAGGTTTAATAACTCTAAGCTTCTTACTTTACCCTTTTTAATAGAGTTTAATATAATTTTTATTAAATTTATATAAGATATATTTATTAAAGATAAGGGGTTTAGTTAAGATTAAGATTTATTTAGGTTTTACTATAAATCCTATCTTTTTTAATTCTAATTTCTTTATCTTTAAAAACTTTATATTACTAAGACTAAGGGTATTATTTATTTATATACTAATTATATTAAAGTATTTAATTATATTAAATGCTATTAAGAAATATAGGTTAAATATAGAAGTAATTATTATTAGCTCCTTATAGTAGTGGTAAAAATAGGTTACTTACTAATATATACTAGCTTTAGTAATACTATAAAGGGGCTTTATAATTTTTATTATAGTATTCTTTAGGTATAAATATATAACTTATATTAGTAGTTTAGTAATAATTAAGTAATTTAGTGTTGTTTCTAATTAAATATATACTTATATAATATCTTATAACTATAAAAAGATATAATTTTTTACTAGAGAAGGTATTAATATAATAATAAGCCTTTAGCTTACTTATTAAATTATTAGGGATTATATTAAAATCTATACCTTTTCTATATTACTATAGCTTTAAATTACTAGCCTTAATTTCTTATATAGCTTATTTATACCTTTCCCTTTAATTTCCCTTACTATTTAAAAGTAAAAAAGGCGCTAATTATTACACTTTTCCTTATTAAATATAATAAATTTAAAGATATCTCTTATTAATAAAGTATTAATTTTCTTTTAATTAAATACTTTAAATAGTTATTCCTTAGTAATAATCTTTCCCTATCTATATAAATTAACTATTAGCTTTTAATTACCTTTTTTTTTTAGTAAGGAAACTTATAATACTAAGTTTTTTATTATTTTAGTTAAAATCTTTAGTATAATTTAAAATAAGTAAGTGCTTTTTAGGTCTTTTATATTCTTATTATAGTAGTTTTTATAGTAATTAATCCTTATTTATATTAATATCCTTTATTTTATCTATATTTTATCTTTATTATTAATTTCTTTTATATTTATAAGCTCTTTTATATTATAGTAATATAGCTTTATTACTATTAAGCAGAATTTTATAGGTTTATAGGGTAATTATATAGTATAGGTTTTATAATTAAATAATAGTAATTTATAAGGGCTATATTAACCTTCTTTCTTACACTAAATATAAACTTTTAATTATAGTAATAGTAAATATAATAGAAAGGTATTTAGACTATTCTATATATTAAGAGCGTTAAAGACTTGCCTTTATATAAGGTAATACTAAGCTTTATTAATAGCTTTTTATAGTAAAGTAGCTCTTTATACTACTAATAAACTTAGGAGAGAGTTATATAATATTTATAGATATACCTTAAATATAAGCAAAGTTAGTATAAAGCTATTAGGTTTAGTAGAGTTATTAATAGCTTTAATAGCTATTTATAGTTTTTAAAAAGGGCTAAGGAGGTTTTTTATCTTATTTTTAATAATATTATATACTTTTTAAAAAGAGGTATAATATCTTTTAATCTTTTTAATACTATAGTATACTTTAATAGGAACTTTTTTTATATTAATAGCTATTTAGTATATAATATACTAGAATTCTATAAAGGTAAAGTTCTTTTTAATATTATAAATAATATTATTTAGGGGACTTAAATAAGTCTTAATTTAGCACTTTTTTAATATATTTTATATATCTTAGGCCTTTTACTTCTAAGGCTTAAGGAAGTATATAGCTTAGAATATAATTACTATATTAATAATATATAATATAGGTTTATTATTAATTTAGAGAATATTAATAATAATCTTATAATTAAAGTCTATATTATTTTTTAATATAAACTTAAAGCATCCTAAGGCTTTACTATAAAATTAGTAGTAATAATATTTATAGAAGAGTCTCTTAATAATTCTATTAGTTACTAATTTATTAGCTTTTTATAATAGCTTTATAAGTTTAGTAACTAAATGATAGCTAAAATATTAGTATAATTAATATATTTTAGCCTTTAAGAAATAGAAAGTAGTAGCTTTATTAAGCTATAGAATCTACTAAGGGTGTTCTTATTTTTATATAATTAAAACCTTCTTTATACCTAAAATTAGTATATTTTTAAGGTTATTAAGTTTTATATTTATTTAATTTATATTAAAGATATAAAATAAGAAAGGGGTAGCTATATTAAGAATATAAAATTTAATAGTTTTAAAAGTAGTAGGAATATATAAAATTCCTAAAGAAATTACTAAACCTATACTAAAGTTAACTATATATTAGCTAGTAGGCTTAATTTTTAGATATAGTATAATTCTTTATAAAGCTATAGCTTATAGTGCTCTTACTATAGAAATCCCTACTGCTTCTATATTTAGTATAATTCTATAGAAAATATTACTAAAATATTAGTTATTTAAAATAAAGCAATTTATCTTAAGGGTTTCTTTCTATATTATAGGGGTTATGCTAAATAATTTATAAGTAGTTATATTATTCTAAAGCATATATAAAAGAGATTTAGTTTAAAAAGAGGTTAGTTTCTTATAAAAATCTATTTAATTAGATAGTTTAGATAAATTTAGTAGTAAATATATAAGAAATTATATAAATATTAGCTTAGGGGTTATAGTATTACTTATTAGTATAGTAATATAGGTATTTAATGCC
>SRPW01000170.1:0-34115 GCA_018360225.1 Claviceps pusilla | reverse complement strand
TTACTATTAATAAAGTTAATATAGTAAATAAGCTATACTATACTAGAATTATTTATAAAGCTAAGATATTTAAAGCTAAGCCTTATAATAACACTATCTATCCCTAATAATGCTTTAAGTGCTTTAAATTTAGCTATATAGCTATATACTATACATTACCCCTAAGGTATAGCTACTATATATTTAGTTAGTATAAGGAGGGTAAATAATTATACTTAGCACTATTAAGAGCTATATAGGAACGCTATATTAACTACTTAGGACCTTACTCTATATAGTTTTATATATATAATGTTATAAATAAATAATAAAACTATATATATACTATATACCTAGCATAGCCCCTAGCCTTTACTAAACCTTCTTTACTAAAGAAAAATAGTTAAATAAAGGTATTTAGCTATAGCTAAAGAAGAGATATAAATAACCTATTATTATAAAAGGCTTTATTATAGAAGTAAGTTAGTAAACTATATACCTACCTCCTTAATACTAAATTAGAATTAATATAGCGCTTATAAGCTACTATAAAGGCCTTTTTAAGTTAATAACCTATAGCTACTATAGTACTAAATAAGCTAAGCCTAACCTAATATATTATATAGAGTATATAATAAAGGTTATATACTAGAATATATAGAAGAAAACTTACCTTATATATTTAATACTAGAGTCCTAACCTAAAGCTAATATAATAGTAATATAGGAGCTAGAAACTATAGATAGTAAACTACCTAACCCTAGCCTTAGCTACTTCTAACTTACTATTTAGGGCAGCTATATTATAATTTATATAAACTACTAATATAGGCCTAAGGTATAGTTAATATATATAGGTAAGGACTAGTGCTTAATAATATTAATAGGATACTATATATACTTAATATATTCCCTAATCTATAAACTTAATTAAATATTACCCCTTTTTAACTTTACTATAGCCCTACCTTTAAACTATAGCATTTTTATAAAAGACTTTAATTAATACTACCTACTTTAAGACTATTATAGCTAAACTTTAATAAAAAGCAATATACTTCTTATATTAGTAATATAGTAATAGCTTAAGCTTATAATACTATAGGGTAAAGTAACTTAAAAAATATAGAGTAAAAGGGATAGCACTATTAACTATACTTAGGTTACTTATAATATAGAAGCTAAATTTATAAGGGGACTAAACCTTACTAAATCTAACTATATTCCATAGCTTATCTATATTAGCACTAGCCTAAGGCTATATAGTAACTACCTGCTTTATTTTAAATAGTTATATATAAAAGATAACCTTATAGTAGCTAAGGTAGTAATATAGTTCTACTGCAACCTTACTAAACCCTTACTCTAAATACCTATAAAAATTAATAGCTATATAGAATAAATAATAGCTAAGCTTTAATTTATTATAGACTTAATAGTTTTAAGGGAACCCTAAGGCAGTCCTAAGCTAAACCTATAGTAGAACTACTATACTAAAGAAGCTACCTAAAACACTAAAAGAGTATTATAATAGTAGTAGATATTCTATACTAAGAAGAACTAGTAACTTACTACTAATATAGCCTAAATATAGTACTAAACTATTAGTAATAAAAGGTATAGTGCTTAATACTTTATTATTAAAGTAGCTACTACCTATAAAGGAGACCTATAGAAACTTAAATACTAGGTATAGCTTTATAGTAAACTACTGCTAGAATAGTAGCAAATCCCTATACTTATTTAAGGTAAAGGTATAGACACTATAACTACTAAGTTACACTAAAAGAAAGTAGCTATACTAGCTAACTATTTCTTCCCTTCCTCTTAAGCCTAACTTAATAATATACTAGAGAATTTTAATAACTACCTTAATACTATAATGTTTCTAGTAGAAGACTACTTTAATACTAATAAAATCTATAGTATTATTAAAAGCCTAGCTAGCTAGAAGGCACTAGAACTAAATAAACTTCTAGCTAGATACCTTAAAGTATATAGTAAGCTACTAGTTAGAACCCTTACTTACTTACTTAATATATACTACTATATTAGCTACTATTTAGCTTTATTTTAGTAAGTAAAAGTTATTATTCTTTATAAGCTAAGCAAGACCTTAATAGAGTAGTAAAGAGTAAGGGCCTAGCACTCTATCTTACTTCTTAGTATTATTAGTAAAATAATAAAGGTAGTAATAGTGAGTTAGCTTACCTTTATAGCTAAATTAAGTAGTATACTGCCTAACCTATAAATAAGTAATAAAGTAAATAGGTTAATAGAGGTTACACTAAGTGTTTTAGTAGAATTAGTATATATAGCGTAGCACTATAGTGGTATTATATTACTACTCTAACTAGATATATTAGCAGCCTTTAATACTATTTACTATAAAAGACTAACTTATACCCTTATAGCTACTAGAATCTTTATATAAATAGTAGTATAAACTTACTCCTTTATTACTAAATATATTACTAACCTTTATTTTAATAGTAAATCTATAAGCCCCTTACTTATAACTATAGGTATACTATAGGGGTCTTTAATTTTTTTTATTCTCTTCCTACTTTATATTACTTCCTTATATACTAAGCTTTAAGTAGTATATTTTATATTTATTATAGGCTTCTTTAATAATATAAATATACTTATATATAGGTATATAGTAAAGGAGATATAGAATTGCCTTAAAGCTGCCTAAGTAATTTACTAAGACTAGTTCTAAGAATTAGGTCTTAAGTTTAATTTAGGGAAGAGCGAACTTATATACTTTACTAGGTAGCGTGCTATAATTATATTACTAGTTTAACTTAATACTAATATAGTATAACTAGTTTAGTCTACCTACTTTCTTAGAGTATAGGTTTATTATAAGCTTTACTAAAAAGTATACTAAAGTTAGGTTAAGTTAAAACTAGTGTAGTAGTAGCTTACACTTATATTGCTAATAGCTTTAACTTAGGGATACTTATTGTGTAATATATAACTTTTATATATATAAGTTATTTAAAGTATAATTATATATAGTATAGGATTATACTATACCTTTATTAAAGTTAGTAGTAAAGCTAGGGGTATAGCTAAGGTATTTATTTCTAAATAAACTAAATACCTAAAAATAGTAATTAGTGTATTTAAGGTAATGCTATATGCCTTAGTTAAAACTAAAGTAGCTATAGCCTTAATTAACCTTTACCTTAACTACTATTTACTTTACTTTTATTAATAAATAAAAGCTAATAAAATAGCTAAGCGTATCTATAGCGCCTATGCTATAATAGCAGCTTAACTTAAACGTAGACTAATACGCTAAGGGCGTGGCTACCTACTATACCTAGATAACTACCTAGGCTATATACTATTCCTAAACTAACCCTATAACTACTTACTAAAGCCCTTTTTAACTAAAGCGCTTGCTTTAAAATAGAAGGACTACTAGTATTAAGAGTAGGCTGCTATATAGGCGTGCTAGTCTAATGTTAACTATATAGCAGTAAAGCTTAACCCTAGCTTTACTTTTATTGCTAAAGTCGTTTGCCTTTACTTAAGCCTAACTAAGTATAAATCTATAGCGTTTATATAAATATATATAAAATAAATTAAACTTAATGCTTTCCTCTTTAGCTAATATATTCCTAAGGTAGAATTGCTAATATATAGCTACTAAGCTAATAATAAAGACTACTACTATATTCTACTATTTTATAAAAATTTTAACTATCTCTACCCTATTAATATAGGTATATACCTAGTATAAAACTAGTATAAAGTTAGGAAGGCTTTTAAAAACAATAAACTAGTAACTGCTCTTACTAAGTAGCTTATTTTAATAGGGCATATTCCTTAGTTTTAATTTATAAAAAGCTTATAAGATTAATAGGCTAAGGATATTAAGGATATAATACTATATAGTACCTAATATAGTATAGGTATAGAGGCAGCGGGAAGCTATACAAATATTATAGCTAGTATAGATTATTAGGATATATAACTTATTTTTAAAGAAAAATAAATATAGTAGCTAAGATAATAGAAAATAAGTATAATATACCTACACTAGCTCTAAGCCTACACCCCCTTAGCCTCTAGCTCCCCCCTCTCCTTCTCTACCCCCTCCCCCTCCTCCTTCTTTACTATTTTCTTTATATAGCCCTATATAGTAACTATAGTAAGCCTATTCTATAGAATATTATTTAATTCCTTTAGTGTATTAGTAATGCAGTAAGTCTATAGCAGTAGCTTACTCTTAACTAAGGTTAAGGCTAAGGCTACTGTAGTACTGCTACTAACCTATATTGCTATATTAGTAAATAAGCCTACCTACTTTATAAGTTAGACTGCCTCTTTTTAAGTAGTATTATACTTTATAGCCTAGCTATGCATTAGTATTACATTAGTATTACTATAAAACTATATCTTAGCTGCCCTATACCTATATTAATAGACTCCTTAAAGGCATAGAGGTCCTATATATTTATAACTTATTTAATAGCCTTCTAGTATAATATAATGTTTAGATTTAGCTATAGAACTAATTAGCTACTGCTTAGCTACTAATATAGATAAAGGATATAATACTTATACCTAAATAAGTTTTTTTTACTTTTATACACTTAAAGCATACACTGCTAATACCTACTTAACTTAGCAATAAGAGTAGTATAGGTTAAAAAAGAGCACTAACCTTTAGTACTATAGCACTGTTTTTTAATGTTTTTAGCTTATATTAAGTAAGCTTTATAGAGCTAGGTTTATAATTAGCCTAGCTATATAAAGGTTAATAGTAATAGTGCATTAGGAAGGGACTAGTACTTACCCTAAGTATAATAATTAATTTTATTATAAAAGTAGGCAGTATCTTTAATAATACTATAGTTAGTCTAGGGTAGCAATAGGGCAGCACTACTATAAAAATAGAAATAGGGGTATACTTATAATAAAAGTAATAGATAAAGAAGGAAGAAAGAAAGGAAAAGCTTAAAAATAAGGAGAAAAAAGCAGATATAGTGTTTCTTTCTCTTTTTATTATATAACTAATAAATAGCTAATAGTTAGTTTAATAATAGCTAGCTACTAGTTAGTATAGCTAATACTATAAAGGCATAGAAGCTAAAGAAAGGTTTTAGGTAAGGAGGTAGTAACTTAGGGGAATTAGCTAGGGACTAGCATAGAAGATAGGCTAAACACTTAAGGCAACTTACTATAACTTATAGACTACCCTTAAGTGTAATCTATATTATTACTGCGCCTTCACTAACCTAGTCTAATTCCTGTTTTACACTATATACTCTCCTATAATACTAGTTAAGTTTAGCTAGCAGTGCACCACTTCTTATAATTAGAACTAGCGTAGAGCTACTATAGCTCCGCTGTAGAATATAGAAAAAGGTTATATATAGGTTTTCCTCCCTATACTAGGGTTTTTCCTATATAGTTTAAGTAGCGGAGGTACTAGTATTAGGCTCACAAGCCTAACTAGTGTACTAAAAAAAAAAAAAAAAAATAATAAACTTTTTATATTAAAAAAAAACTAATAGCTTATTACTAATATAGCCTAAATATAAAGCTAAGTTATTAGTAATAAATAGTATAATACTTAGCGCTTTATTATTAAAATAGTAACTATATATTAAAGAAACCTATAGAAACTTAAGAACTAAGTATAGCTTTATAGTAAACTATTATTAAAATAATAATAAATTCTAACCTTTATTTAAAGTAAGGGAATAAATACTATTATTACTAAATTATATTAAAAAAAATAGCTATACTAACTAACTATTTCTTTTTTTTTTAAGCTTAGTTAAATAATATATTAAAAAACCTTAATAATTACTTTAATACTATAATATTCTTAATAAAGAATTACTTTAATATTAATAAAATCTATAGTATTATTAAAAGCTTAGTAAATTAAAAGGTATTTAAATTTAATAAACTTTTAGCTAGCTACTTTAAAGTATATAGTAAGCCTTTAGTTAAGACCTTTATATACTTATTAAATATATACTATTATATTAGTTACTGCTTAGCTTTATTTTAAAAGGTAAAAGTAGTTATTTTTTTTAAACTAAGTAAAACTTTAGTAAAATAATAAAAAGTAAAAGCTTAGTGCTTTATATTACTTTTTAGTATTATTAAAAAAATATTAAAAATAATAATAATAAGCTAGCTTACCTTTATAGCTAAGTTAAGTAAAGTATTACCTAATCTATAAATAAATAATAAAATAAATAAATTAATAAAAGTTATATTAAGCATTTTAATAGAATTAATATAAATAGTATAGTATTATAGTAGTATTATATTACTACTTTAGTTAAATATATTAATAGCCTTTAATACTATTTATTATAAGTAGTTATTTTATATTTTTATTATTATTAGTATCTTTATATAAATAGTAATATAGATTTATTTCTTTATTATTAAATATATAGCTAGCCTTTTTTTTAATAATAAATTTATAAGCTTTTTACTTATAACTATAAAGGTATTATAAAGGTTACCTATCTTTTCTATTTTTTTCCTACTTTATATTACTTTATTATATAATAAGCTCTAAGTAATATAATTTATATTTATTATAGGATTTTTTAATAATATAAATATATTAATATATAAATAAATAATAAAGAAAATATAAAATTACCTTAAAGCTATATAATTAATTTATTAAAAGTAGTTTTAAGAATTAAGCCTTAAGTTTAACTTAAGAAAAAGAAAACTTATATACTTTATTAAATAATATACTATTATTATAATATTAGTTTAGCTTAGTATTAATATAGTATAACTAGTTTAATTTACTTACTTTCTTAAAGTATAAATTTATTATAAACTTTATTAAAAAGTATACTAAAGCTAGGTTAAGTTAAAACTACTATAATAATAACTTACTTTTATATTATTAATAGCTTTAACTTAAAAATACTTACTATATAATACATAGCTTTTATATATATAGGTTATTTAAAGTATTATTATATATAATATAAAATTATACTATACCTTTATTAATATTAGTAATAAAATATAAAGTATAGCTAAAGTATTTATTTTTAAATAAACTAAATATTTAAAAATAGTAATTAATACCTTTAA
Source organism: Claviceps pusilla (assembly GCA_018360225.1). Classification (NCBI taxonomy): domain Eukaryota; kingdom Fungi; phylum Ascomycota; class Sordariomycetes; order Hypocreales; family Clavicipitaceae; genus Claviceps; species Claviceps pusilla. The sequence continues at coordinate 27,032 of SRPW01000170.1, read as the reverse complement.
AGCTATATTATATACTTTAGTTAAAACTAAGGTAGCTATAGCTTTAATTAACCTTTATTTTAACTATTATTTACTATACTTTTATTAATAAATAAAAGCTAATAAAATAGCTAAGTAAATATATAGTATATACATTATAATAATAGCTTAAATTTAATATAAACTAATATACTAAGAATATAGCTACTTATTATAGTAAAATAACTATTTAAACTATATATTATTTCTAAACTAACTTTATAATTACTTATTAAAACTATCCCTAACTAAAGTACTTACTTTAGAATATAAGAACTATTAATACTAAAAAAAAACTATTATATAAGTATACTAAACTTATAATATTATATAGTAATAAAGCTTAACTTTAACTTTACCTTTATTATTAAAGTTATTTACTTTAATTTAAGCTTTATTAAGTATAAATTTATAGCACTTATATAAATATATATAAAATAAATTAAGCTTAATACCTTTTTTTTTAGCTAATATATTTTTAAAGTAAAATTATTAATATATAGCTATTAAGCTAATAATAAGAACTATTATTATATTTTATTATTTTATAAGACTTTTAATTATCTTTACTCTATTAATATAAGTATATACTTAATATATAACTAATATAAAGTTAAAGAGATATTAAAGTATAATAAGCTAGTAATTATACTTATAAAGTAGCTTATATTAATAAAGTATATTCTTTAATTTTAATTTATTAAAAATCTTTAAAACTAATAAGCTAAAGATACTAAAAATATAATAAAATATAGCACTTAGTATAATATAAGTATAAATATACTAAAGAGCTATATAAATATTATAGCTAAAATATATTATTATAATTTATAACTTATATTTAATAATATATAAAAAATAATAGCTTAGAAAATAAGAAATAAGTATAATGCTTTTATACTAACCTTAAGCCTATACTTTATTATCTTTTTTCTCCCCCCTCCCTTTCTTTTTCTTTTTCTTTTCCTTTAAGTTATTCTTTACCTTTATTATTATATAGCCTTAAGCTATTATTAAGCTAAGTTTATAAACTTTTTATAAAATCTCTTTTAAAATATTATTTTATTCCTTTAGTATATTAATAATATAATAAGCCTATAGTAATATCTTACTTTTAATTAAGATTAAGGCTAAGATTACTATAGTACTATTAATAGTCTATATTATTACATTAATAAATAAGCTTACTTACTTTATAAGCTAAACTACCTTTTTTTAAGTAATATTATACTCCTTAGCTTACTTATAAGTTATATTATATTAATATTATAGCTAAATTATAGCTAAGTTATTTTATATTTATATTAATAAACTTTTTAAAAGTATAAAGGTTTTAAATATTTATTACTTACTTAATAGCCTTTTAATATAATATAATATTTAAATTTAGCTATAGAATTAATTAGCTTTAGCTTAATTATTAATATAAATAAAAGATATAATATTTATACCTAAATAAGTTTTTTTTACTTTTATATATTTAAAGTATATATTATTAATACTTATTTAAATTAGTAATAATAATAATATAGGTTTAAAGGGGGTATTAACCTTTAGTACTATAGCACTATTTTTTAATATTTTTAGCTTATATTAAATAAGCTTTATAAAGCTAGGCTTATAATTAGCCTAGCTATATATAAATTAGTAATAGTAATATATTAAAAAAGGAATAGTACTTACTCTAAATATAATAATTAATTTATTTATAAAGGTAAAAAGTATTTTTAATAATATTATAATTAGTTAAGGGTAGTAATAAAGTAATATTACTATAAAAATAGAAATAAAAATATATTTATAATAAAAGTAATAAATAAAAAACAGAAAAAAAAGAAAAAATTAAAATTAAAAGGAAAAGAATATATATATTTTTTTTTATTATATAACTAATAGTTAGCTAATAATTAATTTAGTAATAGCTAGCTATTAACTAATATAATTAATATTATAAAGATATAAAAGCTAAAGAAAGGTTTTAAATAAAGGGGTAGTAGCTTAAAAGAATTAGCTAAAAATTAGTATAAAAAATAAACTAAATACTTAAAGTAACTTACTATAATATATAAACTACCCTTAAAGGTATTTTATAGTATTATTATACCTTTACGAACTTAGTTTATTTCTTATTTTATATTATATACTTTTTTATAATACTAATTAAGTTTAGCTAGTAGTATACTACTTTTTATAGTTAAAACTAGCATAGAGTAACTATAGCTTTGCTATAGATTCTAAATAAAGGCTATATATAGGTTTTCCTCCCTATACTAGGGTTTTTCCTATATAGTTTAAGTAGCAGTGGTACTAGAATTAGGCTAATAGCTTAACTAGAGTATTAATAATAATATATACTTTTTAGCGCTATAGCTAGTATAAGCCTAGTTATTTTATTATATTTAACTATAAAGTAGTTTAGTATTTACTTATATATAGGCTATAGTATAGAAGTAACTTAAGGAGCTATTAATATAAAGCTACTTTACTTTATAAAAGAGTAATATTAGGTTTATATAAAGCTATAATTTCTACTATTAATATTTATTAGTATTGCCTTATCTACTATGCCTACGCTCTAGCACTAATATACTATTAAAGATAGGGTAAAATAGATATAGTAATTCTTTTTCTATACTTTTTAAGAGGTTTAGAGTTGGTTCTGCGTTGCTACTGCAGTGCAGACGAATTCGCGAAAAGTCCCCTCCTTTTCTTATATATTATAACTATAATTTTTAATACTTTTCTTTATAATTAATAATACTTTTCATAACGAAAATAGCTAAAAAGGCCTTAAAATATGATATATATTAAAAAAACACTAAATTTAATACTTTTTTTATTAAAAATATATAATAATATACTCTATATCTTTATATATAAATATAAAAATATAACTTAATAAAAATATTAATAATTTATTATTAATAATATTAATAATTAAAAAAGACCTATTAAAGCTTTTTAGTATAATATATATTAAAAAACCATGAATTTTAATACCTTTTTAGTAAAGGTAATATAAGGGCTAGTAATATTAATAAAAGAGATACTTTTATATAATTATATATAATAAATTAAAGGTTTAAGAAAACTATATATAATTCTAATTTATTAATAACTTTCTTATAGCTTTTCTTATAATTTAAGCTATTTATATATATTACTAAGCTTTTAAGAAATTCTCATGTATATTAGCTTATATAAAGGCTCTTCTTTATAGTCTTAAGAACTAAAGTATAGTAAGTATAGTAGTAAGGATTTAGTATAATTTTATAAAGCTTTAGTTTTATTATTATTATAATTATTCAACCATTTAAGGTTAAAGTATACTATATTATGATTATTTTTTTAGCTACTAAAAGGTATACAGTAAGAGTAGCTTTACTTTCTATATAGCGACTCTTTATAATTTAATAGCTTTAAGTAATAAATTTTTAATAATAATAAAGCTATTATTTTCATAACTAAGTAGCTTATTATAAAGCTTATAATTTATATTAAAAAAAAGGTATTTTATATTTTTATAGCTATATGCTAGTTTTAAAAGGTTATTTTTAAAGGTCTATCATGATTAATAATAATTATAAAATTCTTTTATTACTATATTTAAAAGTTATTCATCACCTACTTTAAAATAAAGTATATACTTATAGGTTAATATTACTTTTATTTCTTTACCTTTTTTTAAAAGGTCTTAATATATTATTCTTATATATTAATAAGGCTTATACTTATATTCAATTAGCTACTTAAGGAAAGTTTTTTTCTTTAGTAGTAATAATTAATAAGCTTTCTAAGCTATTAATTATATTTATTAATAAAGCTTTTTAGTTAACCTTTTAAGGTTAAAGCTTTGAGTATAACTTTGTAGATATATTAGAAACCTTTATAACTTTAAAATAAATAAAGCTCTTTATATTGATTATATATATTTAAAAAAGCTTATAAAGTATAATAAAATTAATTCTTATTAATGAAAAAGGCTTAGATATACAGAATAAATATTAAAGCCTAATTTGTTTTATTATTTAAAATTAGAGTATTTAGTATAGTGTTATGGACTAGCCTAGAGGCTACTATAATCTAGCATAAATAGAATATATTATTACTCTTAAGGAGAAAAAAGGGAGAAGATAGAGTTTATAGCTTTCTCTCTTTATCTCTAAACTTTATTTCTTTAAGCTTTAAGTAAGCTTATTTAAAGGTTATAGTTTTTTCTTTATAGGTTTTACTTTACTCTTTTATAGATTTTAGCTATTAGCTTAAATTTATAATACACCTCTCTCTTGACCTTTACTTAAAAAGCTTAGTATTTTTAATCATTTTTTTATATACCTTTTAAATAACCTAATATTCATTAGAAATAAGTGTAGTGGGTGCTATAGAACACAGCTTACTAAGGTAGTGGGCTTAGTGAGCGTGCATGTATAGGTCCACTGCTCTATAGAGTAGAGCACTATAGCAAGCTATAAATAGCTATATTTTATTAATTATAGACGCTTTTATATTACCCCAAGTACTATTTAATTTACTAAAACATTTATAATAATATTTAATAACTTATCTTTAATATTTTATATTATAGATATATTTAGCTAGTAAGAGTGATTTTAATAGTTTATATAATTAGTAGCTATAAAAAGGTTTTTTACTTTTTTTCCTTATATACTTACTAACTTTATTAATAAATCTTAGTTACTAACTAAGCTTTTTAAGCTATATTTTATTATTAATAAACTTTATATATAGAGAAAAATATAAAAATAAATTCGTAGCTATATAAATTAGCTTTCAATATACTTATAATTAATTAACTTAATCAAAATTAATATATAATACTAAAACACTAATTTTTAAATATTTATATAAAAAGAAAGCCTAAAATTTAATATTAAAGAATTTAATTTTAAGACTTTTTATAAATTCCTTTTTATTAAAAAAAATAGTAAAAATATATATTATAAAGTAGGCACTGTTTCTAACTAAATAGCTCTTTACTAGCTTAGTTATCTTCTTTAATTTATTTTTTATATTTTTACTAATTACCTTATAAATTTAATTTGAAGTTAAATTTATATTTAGTAGCTATTCACTTAAAGATATAGCTATTAAAATATGTAAAAAAAGTTAAAAAGCAAGGATTTCTTTTAATAGAAAGTACAGTATACTAAACTAAATCTATATTAGAACTATATATAGCTAAGTTAGTACTTATCTTTATAACGATAAAACTATAGTTATTTAATACTAGTTAGTATACTATAGTATATTATAGCTAGTTTATTTAAAAAAGTATATACCTATAATCCCTAAGACTACTTATGTTGGAATCGCTGCATATTCTGGGCCGCGGATAATGCGCCCGGGGCCACGGACCAGACCGGGGACCCTAACAGGACCCCTGACAGGTCGGCTACGCGATAAGTAGAGTTTTTACTAGCGCTTTTAACGGCATTTTCGTGGGCTATAGAATGCCTATAAAAGGCCCCTTTAGATAGTACCTTTTCTTAGTAAAAAAAAAACCTTTTTATAAACCCTTTTATAGACCCTACGTTAAGTCACTAAGTCTCTATTCTACCTTAGTATTCCTTAGAGAATTACTAGTATTTTAAGGAATACTAACACTAATTAGTGAGTTACACTATTCTTAGGATATTTACTTATAGATTTATAAGGATTTACCTTAAAAGAGGTAAATCTCTCTGCTTAGGTAAGAGATTTATATTAAAGGAAGATAGAGTATATAGTCTTAGATAGTACTTAGACTTCCTAAATATAGAGTCTTTTATATATAAATTAGGTTATTTTTGCTAAACTAGCTATAACCTATCTTTAAGTATAGAATTTACTATTATTTACACTATTATTTATAGGAAACCCTTATTTATTAACTAACCCTTTACTATACTAAAGCTTATATAGGGATTATAAGACTAGAATGCTAAATCTTAACTATAGCCTATTAAAAACACCCCTACATATTTAATTATAAGGATATCTTTCTATAGAAGTAATAAGGAATTCTAGGATTTATTTAGGAACCTTATATAAAGTAGCCCTAATACTGTTTTACTATAAGTATTACTAAATTCCCTCCTTAAAATTATTTATAAGTATATAAAGATCCTTACTTTAAAATAAAAAGTATATTAAAATAACCTACTAGAAAAATATAAAAACTAATAGTATATTAATAATTAACCTACCTTTATTCTTTACTAGTATAATATTTTAAAATAAAAAAACCTTAAGCTTTTTAATATTTTTTATAAATACTTTAAAGGTTAAACTATTAAAGACTTTAAGCAGATTTTAATAATAATATAGAAGAATCTATAAGATTTCCTTGCTGTAAATAGTGTATTAATTCTACTTACCTAAGGGGTATAATATATAAATATACTTACTACTCTTATTAATGCCTTAAAAGAATAAATTAAACACTAGTTCTTTAGTTAATTTATATAATATTAGTAATAAATTCCTATTCCCCTATAACCTAATAGCTTTTATAAAGATAATAAAGTAATTAATTAGTAGATTTATAAGGAATCTAGGTTAATAGATAAGTTATTATATAAATAACTAGAAAGATAATGATTAAAGCTACTACTATTAAAAACATTGCTTAATAATAACTAACTCTACTATATTCTTAGGGAAATTAATAAAAGCTATTTTAATAGTAAGAAATATAGCAGAAAGATATATAACTTTATTATTTTAAAGATAGGTATTTTTAAAGATTATTTATTATAAAATAATATACCTAAAGACTTATAAGTAAAGGCTTTTTTAATTATACTTAAAAATAAAGCCTTTACTTACTATATTAAAGAACTTACTAAAAAAGGTATAATAATATAAAGCCTTATTTATAATATTAAATCTTACTTTAAAACTAAAAGTAATTAGTACTTTTATTACATTAAGGAGAATATAATCTCTTTTTAAAAAGTTATTATTACTAACTTTAAAAAGACTAAGCTTAAATACCTTAACTTAATACTTATATAACTTTACTAAATTTATTATAGAATTTTTTTAGCTTTTATAGTAAATATAAAGCTTTAGTAATAATTAATTACTGCTATTACTAATATTTTTAAATATAGTTTAGCTATATTTCTCTATACTCTAACCTATAAAGAAGTTATAAAAGACCTTTTAAAATGCCTTTAAACTAATATAGTAATTATAGTAATATAATAGTTAGCTATAACTACCCCTAACCTTATAGAAGATAATAATAAAGTAATATTTATAGATTAGCACTATAAGTAATTATTTAATTAATACCCTAGTAGCTAACTATAATTAAAATTGCACTTTTTATAAAAGTGCTTTATATATTAAAAAAAAGGATATTAGTTAATATCTTATATAAGGTAAAAATAATAAAAAGCTAAGAATATTTAGCTAAAAAGTAAGCATATTAAAGGGACTCTTAATAAATATAGCTTTAATATATTTCTTTTAACCTTTAAAGGAGAACTTATAAATAAAACCTTTTACTCTAATAAACACTTAGCTTAGGCTAACTATAATATATTTATTATAACTTTATTAAGTAATATTATAATGCCTAAGCTAATATTTATATAATTTTTTACTTAATTACCTCTAGGCCTATTTAAACTATTTAATTAGATAGACTTTTATAAGAAATTATTACCTCTATAGGTAAGATCTCTCTTATATATACTAGAATACATTATAGCTAACTATAAAATATTTAGTATAAATACTATACTATAGGCAAAACCCTTTAAAATAAATTACTTTATTTTAAATAACTACTATTTTAGTAAGGTTTTTTATAGTATTATATTAAATACTAAAGCTATAAAGATTTTAATAATAGAAGTATAGTAAGCTATAGTATTATAAAAGCTAATGCTAACTTTAAAGATTAAGTCTACTAACTAATATAAAGTTAACTTTAGCGCTAGTTCTATAACCTCTTTAGAAGTGCTATAAGTATTAATAATCTTTAGTATTATTCAATTCTATATTCTTAATATAGCTATACCCTTTTTATTCTATATATTTAATATAGATTAAATAAATATAAAGCTTAATAACCTTAAGAATATATTAATCTAAGGTTATATTAATCTAAGGTTATAAGATAGTCCTTATTATATAAAAATAGGGATATCCTTAGTAGCTACTTAAGGAAAATAAAGCTATTACCTTCTACCTTTTAAAGGTAAAAATCTACTAGCTTTATTAATATTTTAAGCATCTCTTTATTATAAAACTAATTAAGCTACTTTAAAGAGCTAGTAAGTTAATAAATAATAAAATAATTATAAGTATTATTTATAAATACTATTAATACTAACTTTATAATAAAGCTTTAGCTAGGTTTAAGTTTACTCTTAAAGATAATATAGACTTTAATTATAAGATTTATATTAATATTCTTTAAATTAATAGGAAACCTATACTATATATTATTAATATAGCTACTACTTTCTAAGCTATATGCTTTCTTAAGCCTTAAAAGTAGAAAGCTTATAATATATAAAATATACTAAAGGAGTACTAAATTAATATATATTTAGAACCTTTAAATAATATTATTTATAATACTAAAAGGAACTTTACTTCTATAGAATTCTAGTATAATATATATTAATTAGCTATTAATATAAAAAAGGTTCCTATTAAAGCCTATTATAGTATTAAAAAGGTTAAATAATATTATAGCTATTTTTATTAGGCTTATAAAATTATTAAAGCTAAGGTTAAAGACCTTATAACCCCCCTTTAATGCTTAAAGATATCTATTAAAGCTATTAATAATTCTATAGAACCTAATAGCCTTATACTAACCCTACTTATTTTTAAAGTATACTTATAAATATTATATAATTTACCTCTAAGCTTATTAATAATATAAAAAAAGGCTTTACTAAAGAAAGCTACTAATAAAGCTTAGTGTTATTTTACTAAGAGGTAAGTAACTAATATATTAAATATATAGAATAGCCTAAATAGCCTATTATTATATATACTTCTTTGAAACTTAAAAGTTTATATTTAATATAAAAAAAAGGCTAAAGTAGTTTATTTAGATTACTATTATTTAATTATAAAATCTATACTATAAAAATGCTTTAAGGACCTATAAGATTCTATTTAATAGTAGTAAAGCTATATTATTAAAGTATAGAAGAAGAGGTTATATATATAGAGGAAAATAATAAAAAAAGAAGGAGATTAAGAATACTAATACTAATAAAGGTTAATTACCTATACCTCTATAGTAATAAGGACCTAGGTAACCTTAAAAGCATTCTTTAATTATAGCTTATAAAGAAAATAATAGAATTAAGGAGAATATTAATAAGAATTATAAAGAACTTAATACTATAAGTTTCTTTATAGCTAAAAAGAAAAGTAATTAGGACTTAATAATTAAACTAAGGAGAGAAGGGAAGATTATTCCTATTAAAAAACCTTTTAAAGTATTTAATTAAAAAGAAATTAAAGCTTTATTAGCTAAAGATATCTTTAAATTTATAACCTTTAATAAGGAAGAATATAAAAATTAATAGTTTTTCTATTTTTATATAGTAAGAGAAGTTAAGGGGAAAGGTACTAATAAGCTATATAAAAAATTAAAGCTTATAATCTAAGGGTATAGTAATAAGGAAAAAGCATAGATTCTAATATAATTTCTAATAATTTAATATATAAGCTAAAGACTTATTATTACTTTAGAGCTATTATTAGCTAAGGACTATATTTTTTTATAGCTATAAGATGTTATATAAGTGTATATATAGTTAGAAACCTTACTTAACTAGTTAATTATTACTAAACTACTAGTATAAATTATATATTTATACCTAAAGAATACTATTATAAAGGTTATAAAACCTCTTTATAGAATTATAAAGGCTAGTATATATTAATAAGCTATATACTTTTACTACTATTATAAGAAGCTAATAATAACTACTTCTATATATAACCTATATTTCTTAATAGCTTTTAATATAATTAAATACTTTAGTATAATTAAAATATAAATAAATAATACCCTTAGTCTAAGTAATATTAAGTTCTTTAAAACTAAGGAGATAAAACTAAAGAAAATAGAATTTATAGTAAAACCTAAGTAGATTCTAATACCTATAGAACCCTTTATCTTTAATAGCTATATTTTACACTAATATAATAAAAATTATATAAAACTCTATTAAAAAGGCTAGAGTAAAAAGCTTTAATTTATTAAACCTAATAAGCTAATAATAAAATAGTAATATATCGAATAATAAGCTTAAGGAATATATATATTACTAGTTTATTAACTAAAGGCTATATTTAACCTTTTTATTACTATATAAGCTTAAAATCCTAATAATTCTAATGTTATAAGACTTAATAAATAGATTTAGTAGTAAATATAGTATTATAAGTATAGTTTATAGTATATTTTACTTAACCTTTTTATTATTACTCTTTATATCTTTATTAATAGTTTTTTTATAAATAGTAAAGACTTAAGCTTCTAAATTAAATATATAATTATCCTTAGTATAGAGATAAAGGGAACTAGTATAGAATTTATACTAAAAGGCAATATTATAATATATAGCTTAATAAAAAGCAAGAAAGTTATAAGGAGTGCCTTTATATTTAAGCTATATATAATAGTTTAAGGTGCTAATATTACCTATATAATTAGTATAACCTTATATACTATTATATAAAAGTTATAAATTTTACTAATACTGATAATTATTTATATAGACTCTCTCTTATTATATAAGTATATTATTAAGTTAAGTATAATAAAGGAGAAAAGGTTAATAATTAATATTATAGTGTTATATTAGTTATATAAAAGGTAGGAAATTAAAGAGATTAAATAGATTAATAGCAATAATAATATTACTAATACTATAATAAAGACTTCTCTAAACTAAGCCCTTATAACCTTTATTAATAAGAATAAAGCTATAATTTATATATAAAAATAGGTAGAATATATAAAAAAGAAGGAGGAATACTAAGGATATAGACTAGACTCTTTTTTTTATTAATTATTTAATTAAATAGTTAATTACTGTTTTTATATAGATTTCTACCTATATTAGGTATAATTCTTCTTTTCTTATAAAAAGAGAGAATTCTAAGTATTAAAATTGCTATATATTCTGGGCTATAGATAATACGCCTAGGGCTATAGACTAGACTAGGGACCCTAATAGGACCCTTAATAGGTTAGCTACGTAATAAGCAGAGTTTTTACTAGCGCTTTTAACGGTATTTTTATAGGCTATAGAATGCCTATAAAAGGCCCCTTTAGATAGCACCTTTTCTTAGTAAAAAGAAGACCTTTTTACAAACCCTTTCACAGACCCCACGTTAAGTCACTGAGTCTCCGTTCCACCCTAGTATTCCTTAGAGAATCATAGTATCCTAAAAAATACTAACAATTTTTATTATACTTTATTAAGCTATATATATTTTTAAAGGCTTTTTTTAATTTGATAAAAAATTTAGCTAAGGAGAAGAATAATAATAAAGAGCTATAATATTTTAATTATTATATAAAAATAGCTTATTTTATACATTTTTTTATTCTTCATTATTATTATTTTTTTTCTTTATATTAGCTTTACTTAATTAAATAAATTTACTTTTTTTATTAAAAAATAATATATAGTTTTAATATTAATTTAATATATTTATAACTATTTAGCTACTTAGCTATATACTACTTACTTATATTTCTATAGTATATCCTTAAAGATAAAGTCTTTTTATAATATTTATAAGTTTTTAGTTTCATTATAACTTTTTTACTTTACTAAGTATTTTCTTTACTTACTTTTATATTTATAAGTTATAATTTATTTTACCTTATATATATTTATATTCTCCTTAAGTAATAACTATATTAGTATTACTTTTTTATAGTATAAATTACCTTTAAATAGTTTAAGGCTTATAATATTAAGTATATTATATAATTGTAAAGTTAAAAGTAGTGTTAATTTATAAATAAAGCTATAATAACTAATTTTTTTTAAGAATTTAGTAAGGTTTTAAATACTTTATTATAAGTTTTTAGCTTAGCTATTATAAATTAATGTTTTTTATAAATAATAAAATATAATTATTAATATTAAACTTTATCAGTTTATATTTAGTATTATAGTATTCTATATACTAAGCTTAGGTATTATTTAATAGCTACTTTCTTTTTATATACTTATTTTATAATTTTTTTATCTTAATTTTTATATATGAATTAATAATATTTAAAGGTTTAGTTACTTAATTTAGCCTTTAAAGCTCATAGCTTTATAGTAACTTTATTACTATATAGCTATAAACTATATAATAGCTAGTATTATATATAAATTATATAAAAGCTAATTAATTTAGCTAATTAGTTTATTTTATATATTTAAAGCCTTTGAAGTAATATTTTTAAATTTAGTTTATTTTTTTAGTTTAGCTATTTATTTAAAACTAAAAAGTAATACTTAATAATTATTGAATTATTAAAAAGTAGTAAAAAGTTTTTTAGAATTTATTAATAAAACTAATACCTTTATTACTTATAATACCCTTTAAGGCTTTATAGTTTTAAAAAATATTTTTAATAAAAATAATTATTAAGTTACTATTAATTACCTTTATAGTTATAATAGTATAAAGTATATATTTAAAAAATCTATTTATTACTACTAAAAGTATATTATATATTTTATTATTTATATATTTAATAAAGAATAAGCTAGTAATAAAGTTTATGAAGATTTCTTAAAATAGTTTTTTTAGCACTAATAATACTACTAGCTTACTATAAAGTTATTATAGTTATAGCTTATTTAGCTAATAACTTATATAATTGTTAATATAGGTTTTAATATTTTACTTTAGGCCCAGCTAAAAGTATTAGCTTATAATTTATTTAATTATTTTACTTATACTTTAATAGCTTACTATTAAGTTATTATAAATTAGCTATAAGATTTTACTTTTTATATTAGCTAAGATATAAGCCTAGTTTTTATGTAATAGTAGTTTATTTTTATTAAGTATTTATATAATACTTTTTAAAAATATTAATATTTCACTATTATTTAATAGGTTTAATTGTTATTATATTACGGTATTGTTGAACTATATAAACTTTAAAGACTTACATATTAAAGTAACTAACTTTTTATAATTAGCTTACTTAAAGATTAACTTAATAAAGGTTCTTTTAATAGCTACTAACTTTATTAAAAGCTTTTTGTTACGGTCTGCGCACAACAGCGGAACCCACCGCATATAGGAGGGTTCCGCCCCCCTTTCTTCTAGTAATGAATAACTTTAACTATATATACACTTAACCACCTACCTATAACTTAAGTGTTCCCTCTCTTTATAACTTTATAACATACTACACCTATTATGTAAGTACCCCTAATTTATATATAATATTTAGTATATAATAAGTGGTAGCAATTATTATTTCTTTTATATGCCTATTTACTATATAAAAGCTAATAATGAAAACTATAAACCTTATATTAATAATAAAAGAAAACTAGTAAAGTCTACCTATTAGCCTAAATTCTCTAATTACTAGCTTTATTATAAAAAACTAACTATAGTAAATCCACTATTTTTAGGCTTTCTACTAAGATTTCTCTAACCTTAAGAATAGAAAGAGACTGCTTTTATTATAAGAAGATGTTAAAAACCTTTAAACTCTTACTAAATATTAATATATTAATAGTAACCTCTAGATTTACCTAAAGCCCCTAGCTATTAAAAGACCTATTTATTAGAACCCTATAGATTTTACTATAGTTAATACTAAATAGAAAATAATAAAAGGTATTATTTATAAAGCTAAGCTAGAATACCTTTTTAAATAAGTAAATTTAGCACTAAAGAATAATACTACTATACTAAAAAATAGCTTAAAATATAGAGAAAACACTAATATTATAGGTATATATAGCATTCTAAAGAATAAGTTAATAAAAGACTTAGTAAGCATAGGAATTAAGGGACCTTTAGAGACCTTAAATATTTTATTTTATACTAAGGAAAACAATGCCTTTTTATAGGAAAAGGACTATATTAATGCTAGCTCCTACTAGGAAACTATCCTAGAAATAAGAATCCACTTTTATATAACTTTTAGCGCACTAAATCCTTTTTTAGGACTATTATTAAATTCTATAGAAATTAACTAAAATAAGGTAGTCTCCTACTCCCTTAATAGTTAGGTAGAATATATACCTTTTCTATAGGTAATAGAAACTTAGGGGTAATAGTATAAGCTTAATATATATAATAAATTTTAGTAATTTCTTACTAATATATATAACTAGTAAGAGGCTGCCCTTAATAAGATCCACTATAGTAGCGTAAAGGAAATTAGCAAAGTAGTAACTTACTTAACTACTACCCTAAATACCTTTAGACTAGCTAAATCTTACTAGTAAATTATAGAACTAGCCTAATACCCTTTATTTACCTTAGGGTAGGCTCTAACCTTAAATATATAGTGTTTTATAGTATTCTTTAAAATAATAGGTATATAAGTATAACTAGCTTATATAATAACCCTTAATACTTACTATACTAAGACCTCTTAGCTTAAGGGATACCTAGTAAATAAGGAATTTTATAAGGCTTTACGTAACCCCCTACTTTATAATAAGCTATACTTTAGGACTGCTATATATACTTAGGAACTATTGTTTATACCTATAGAAGGGCAATCTAAGGATAAAGACCCTTATAAGGATCTTACTATTTAAGCCCCTTTAACTATAGACTATTTAATAGAACCTTTATAGAAGCTTAGTAATATTAGGTATCTTAACCCTAAGATAGATTTAGATAATATTAATAGTAAAGCTATTAAGTATAAGGGTAAATTTACTATTTTTATAAATATAGACCTCTAAATTTAGGCAGTTAGGGACTACTATAGTTATACTAGTCCTAACTACTAGAAATAAATTAAACACTAAGTATAGTACCTCTTTTATAGCACTACCTATATATAGTACTATTAATATCTTAATAATATAGAAAGGGCTGTAATTTTTTATAACCTTAAGTTAGTATTTACTATAGTTAAGAAGGAATTTAGCATTAAAATCTAGAATACTATAGCATAGCTTAATTAAGCTAAATTTACTAGGGATAATATATTATTTAAGATATTACTATATAAGTTTACTGCTAAGATTTTCTTTTATACTAAAGGTAATAGGGAATCCACTAATCTTTAGCTTCTTATACACCTTTACTATAAACTCTATATAGAACTTTACTAAATTTATTCCTAACTAGTAAAATTAAACTGCTATAATATATATATTAATTTAATAGATGGTAAAAAATAGGACCTAAGAGACTTTATCTTAAGTAATAAAACCTATTATAAAGCTAAGAAGAATAAGATCTAGTCTTCTGCTTACCTTTTTATAGAGGACTTAGACTTTATAGCTAAGAATTCCCTTTACTATAGCATTAATGCTTACTAGAATAAACCCCCCTAGTGTAATAACTACTATAGAAGTAGCTATAGTCTACCTTAACGCTAATAGGGTAGTTACTACTAATACTTATAGAGCTATAAAAGGTATTATAAATCTAGTAATAAATATAAATATAGGAACTACTAACTATAAGGCTAATTATACCCTTTTTAACCTAACTATAGTTATTTCTATAAAGGTTATAAAGAAACTCTATAATAGTTCCCTAAGGATTCTAATAAAAGCGCACTAGTAGCTACCTTATACACTAGGGAGTTAGACGCCCTTAAGCAATGTAAGGAAGCTAAAACCTATTACTATAATTCCTTTAGGTACCCTTAATATAACTATAAAGGCTATAGACCCTAATTCTATAAGAAGTAGGTACTTAAGGATAGTAATAATGTAAACTATATAGTTATAGTAAATAACTTAAATATAAAAGCTAAAGAGTTCTACCTAATATTATTAGGATACTATATAGTTAAGAAGGGAGTTATTAAAAGTAACTTTAATAAAAATAAATCTAACTTTATAAACACTTTTTATACTAAGGAACCTATATTTCCCCTTATTAGGCACTATAAAAAAATTATAGTATTTAAAGAACTAACTAATAGTTAGGTTATTAAAGCTATAGTATAGCTGTGTTAATTAAAAATTACTAAAAAAAGAAAGGTAACTACCTATTTTAAGGTAAACCTTTGCTTTAATAACTAAGGGTAGGACTATAAGATTTGCCTTAATATAGAAACTTTATTAATATTAGTTAATAAGGAGTGGCTTTAATAAAATAGTTATAATGTTTAATAGGGAACTTAGAAGCCTAAACCTATAAATAGTATAAATTCCTCCTTTTATATTATAGAAACTACTACCTTTAACTTCTATATTAAGGGTAAAGCTAAAGGAAAGTTAGTGTTTAGTTACTTTACTATAACCGCTAATGTAATAAAGAAACTTACACTAAAATTATTAATTAGTATAGATTTTATATATAATTATAGCATTAAAATTAACTTTATTAACCCTAGGGTTGTTTTCTAATCTATATATAATATAACTATACCTAGCTATATTTTCTGCCCTATTAATATAGTTTTAACTAGAAGGGTTATTATAATGTACTACATTACTATACTACTATATAGCTTAGAATTAGTATTAGTTTTTTAGAAGGACTATATAGTGTATAAGGCTACTAGTGTTTATTATTTTATCTTAAAGAACTACTAGATTTTTAATAGTATTATAGATTATAGGTAGGTAAAATGCTTACTAATTTATAACTTTATAGAATTCCCTATTTACATTAAGCCTAACTAAAGGCTAGGGAACCTTTAAGGCCTAGATATAGTAAACTCCTATTTTGCTATAGATAACATTAAGACCTTCTCTACTTTCTATAGTTATAATATTAATATTCTATAGGGCTATAAAAAGCCTATAGTACTAAAGAATATCTTCTCTCCTAAGGCTAAGAGAGATAATAAGGATACTATTAATAACCTTAACCCTAGGGTAGTTAATAGTAGCGTCCCTTTATATAGTATTATATACCCTAATAATATCCTATTTATTATAAATAAATTTAGTATTAAAATTATAAATCTTAACTTAGTAGCTATAAAAAAACTTATTAAACTTACTAATAAATATAATATTTACTATAACTAAAGGGTAGTGCTAATACCTAAGGAAAAGCAAATATATATTAATTTTATTAATAGCTAGTAAAATTAACTAAAACCCTTATAAGTATATTACCTAAATAGGAAGGATTTTAAGAAATTCTATAAAATCTTTAATAAAAAGTATAAAGCTAGTAAGGTATTTTACCTTAGGGTAGAAGAAAAGGCACTATACCCTTACCCTAGCTTTCTTATTTAATATAATACTAAGAAAGAATATAAAAAAAGGGTAGTAATTAATATAAAGCCTATAAATAGTATTATTATTTTAAATATATACCCTTTACCTAACTAAGGGGATATTATAGAGAATATATATAGAAAGTATTAGATATCTCTCCTTAATGCCTTTAGTTTCT
Source organism: Claviceps pusilla (assembly GCA_018360225.1). Taxonomy (NCBI): domain Eukaryota; kingdom Fungi; phylum Ascomycota; class Sordariomycetes; order Hypocreales; family Clavicipitaceae; genus Claviceps; species Claviceps pusilla. The sequence goes on along the minus strand of SRPW01000170.1, from coordinate 9,440 downwards.
TTAACTAACTCCTAGTGTAGTATAAATACTATAATAAAATAGTAATTATCTTTAAAAGAGGAATTAAAGTATCCTATATTATAATATAAGGATATAAGAATTCCCTAGTATATACTTAGCGCTTTATAAATAAGTAATTCTATAAATACTGTACCTTTATATAAGTATATATTAATAATATTGTGATTTTCTTTAATACCCTTAAGGAGCACTTAGCCTACCTTAAAATTATATTTAAAATCCTTAAGAAATACTGCCTATATATTATAGCTAAGAAGTTATTTATTAGCTATTTATTAATTTAACTCTTAGGTTTTATTATAAATATAAAGGGCATTACTAATACTAGTAACTATATTAAGGCATTTAAGAACCTTTAGATACCTACTATACTCTTAAGCCTTAAAACCTTTATAGGGATAGCTAGATTTCTTTATATAGGGGTCCCTTAGTTTAACCTATATATTAAACCTTTATAGGATAGGAAGATTAAAATACTTTAGAATCTTTATAAGAAAAATAAGCTTCCTATTAAGTTATTTAAGTAAGTATAAAAACATATAGCTTAGTAGGTAAGTTTTATACCCTTTAAGTAGGAAATTATATTTTTTAAGGTAATTTAGAAACTCCTATATACTAAGATTCTACTTTAGTACTATAACTCTAAAAGGCCTCTTTTCTTTAAGGTTAATATATATAAAAAAGGTTTTAGCTTATATACTTTCTAATTAGTAGTTAACTAGAATAGCACTAGTATTTCTAAAAAGAATATTAATAGTAATAAACTCTACTCTATCTTATTTCTTTTCTAGCTAACCTTAGCTATTAAGAAAAGGTATAGCTTAATAGAAGCAGAGGTTACTACTATTATATAAAGGATAAGGAAGCTAAGGAAAATAGCCTAATTTAACTTATTAGCTATAAATATTATTACTAATTACTTACTAGTAAAGGGTATTATTTAATATACCTTATTTATAATAATAAATCTTAATAAGGCTAACCTTAAGCTTACTAAAGTTATAAATTATCTCTTATAGTTTAAAATCTGTATTATTTATATCCTTAGTACCTTAAATATAGTACTTAATGCACTTTTTTACTTACTTATTAATATTAGCTATAGGGAAGTAGCTAACTATAGTAAATTTAATAAACTTAATGCTTATATATACTTTAAAGAGAAATCTATAGCCTTTATTATTATAGATAATAATCTAAAGGATTCTATTATAGTAGGGTATTAGTATAATATAAAGTATAGCTAGATTATTAAGGGTATTACTATATATAGGGAGAGGTAATGCTAAGCTAATTAGAACTAACTATAAATTCCTTTATATAGCTAGGACCTTTAAGATAATAGACTTTTTTACTACTATAATTTAGAAGGATTATGCTAATTATATATTCCTTAAAATTATATAAAAGCTTTTCTTTAGCTAACTTATAATAATACTTACTACTTTAGCGTAGGGAGAATAGCTAAGGAGCTCTTTACTATCTGCTTTTTATAGATAAGTAGCTAAATATATACCTATATAGTGTATTATAATATCTATAAAGAAAACGCAGTTCTTTAATCTTAAGCCTTAGAAGAAATAAGACCCCTTTAAATAAAGCTAGTGCTTTTTTATAGCATTTTATTAGATTTTATTACTAATATACTAAAAGTTAGCTTTATAAATATAATATAGGTAGTAAAAGGATTTACTACTTATAATTTACTTTACTTAGTAAACTATCTCTTTAGTAAAAAAATAATCCTTATTCTTAGCTATAAGGAATATTTAGTAGAAATTTAAGCTAAACTCTTACTTAAAGGGCTTTACCTTACTAACTAAAGGCTACTATAAGAAATTATTAATAATTAAAACCCTAAGTTTATCTCTAACCTTTAAACTATGTTTTTTTATAAGCTAAGAGTGAAATTCTTTATAGCTATAGTATATTACCTATAACCTAATAGCGTAGCTAAATATAAAAACTAAACTATAATTATTATAATATAGTATTACACTATAACTAATCTAGATATCCCTTAGCCTTTAATACTTTTAGCACTTTAACACTACCTTAACAATATAGCTATAGCTTTAATTAACTAATTACCTAATAAACTTATACTTAGTTATAAGCTACTTATAGTAATAGACCTTTTTATAAATCTAAATAAATTTATTATAGATTCTAATAATACTAACCTCTTAGTGCTTTAAAAGTTATACTAAAGGGAGGCTAAGTATACTATTATAGTAGTAGCTATACTTATAAAAATTTAATATAACTCTAAGCATAACTTAGTAAATATTAACATTAGGGATATAGTATACTTTAAGCTATACTTAAGATATAAGCTTCTAGGTAGGCCTAAAAAAAATAGTCTCTTTAGTATACTAAACTATATAAGGTCTTAGAATAGATCTCTTTACTCTCCTTTTACCTTAATTTTCTACTAACTTTAAGGGTCTATTTAGTAGTTTCTATAGCTTATATTTAAAAACTATAATAAAGTAAAGACTTTTTTAAAAAAGTTAAATTAGCATTACTACTAATAGACTTAACTAAATTAGAAGAGGTAGACTACTAGGAAATTAAGAGAATCTAAGATTACTATATATAATTCTTTTAAAAAAAGGGTAAAAAGCCTTATATTAACTTCTTAGTCTACTAGAAGGGATACTTTACTAAGGATAATTAGTGGATTTCTAAGGAAGAAATATATATTAACGCTGCTAAGATAGTTAATAAGTACCTTATAAAGAATATTATTAATTAGGATAAGGAATACTGTACAAAAGGCCTTACAGCGCCTCCTAATTAATAAATCCTAATAAAGCTGGCTTTGCATTTAATTTTGCAAATACGTATAGGGAATTCCCTGCTAGTGGAAAATATTAATTATTTTCTAACTCCCTACACACCATAAGAGCTCACCTTAAGCTCACTTCTGCAAAGCCCTATTAAGGTATATAAAATCCTTCCTTTCCTACACTCTTTCTCCTTTTTTCTTTGCCTTCTTTTCTTCCTTAATTTATGTAGCTTAGGATAAGCTATATTTTCTTCTGCGAAGGGGGGACCTATTACGGTCTGCACACAACAGCAGAACCCACTATATATAGGAGGGTTCCGCCCCCCTTTCTTCTAGTAATAAATAACTTCAACCATATATACACTTAACTACCTACCTATGACTTAAGTGTTCCCTCTCTTTATAACTTCATAACGTACCGCACCTATTGTGTGAGTACCCCCAATTTACGTGTGACATCCAGCACGTAACACTTTTAATAGGTTTTTATTAAAATAAAAGTTTATTACTTAATAAATAAAGTTAACTTGAGTATTTTATAAAGTTAAAAAATTTAGTTTTATTCTTGAAAACTTCTTTATTTTAGCCATTTATCCCTTTACTTACTATACTTATATTATATATAAGTTCTTTAAGTAAGAATTTATTATAGTATAAATAAAGCTAACTTAAGTATTTGTTAAAGCTAAAAAGGGTTCTAGTTTAATTTTTTAAAACCTTTTTATTTTAATTATTTAATTCTTTATTTAATATATTTATATTACTTATAAACTAATTCTTTAATAATACTTTAGTATTTAAACTTAAATTATTAAGTATTAGCTAAAGTCTTAATTTATTATAAGGTTGAAGTATATTTACTTTAACTTATTTTATTTTCTTAAATTTTTTTTACCTAGTTTATTTTTTAATTTATAATATATAAACTTAGGTTAGTCGGGGGCGGCGACGGGGCGGCACCGCCGCAAAAATGGGAATGGGGGCATACTTACAACGGAAGCGATAAATAAAGAAGGAAGAAAGAAGAGAAAAGGTTAGAATTAAGGGAAAGAAGGGTATATATATCTCTCTCTTTCTATTATATAACTAATAGTTAGCTAATAGTTAGTTTAATAATAGCTAGCTACTAGCTAGTGTAACTAACGCTATAAAGATATAAAAGCTAAAGAAAGGTTTTAGGTAAGGGGGTAGTAGCTTAAGGGAATTAACTAAAAATTAGTATAAAAAATAAACTAAATGCTTAAGGTAACTTACTATAATATATAAACTACCCCTAAGGGTATCCTATAGCACTACTATACCTCTACTAACCTAGTCTACTTCCTATTTTATACTATATACTTTTCTATAATATTAGTTAAGTTTAGCTAATAATACACTACTTTTATAGTTAAAACTAGTATAGAGTAACTATAACTTTGCTATAGAACCTAAATAAAGGCTATATATAGGTTTTCCCCCCTATACTAGGGTTTTTCCTATATAGTCTAAGTAGCAGTAGTACTAGAATTAGGCCAACAGCCCAACTAGTGTATTAATAATAATAAACTTAGGTTAAGTATATTATATTTATCTTTACTATTACTAGTATATAGCTAGGGTATAGCTTAATATTATTAAATAATAGTGCTAGCTAGCTTATTAGCTTAGTTATTTTATTTTAAATATTTAGGGTATTAACTATTAGCTATATATTATAGCTATAAAAAAAAAAAAAAAAAACTTTTCGCAAATTCGCCCGCACCGCAGTAGCGACGCGGAACCGACTCTAAACCTCTTAAAAAGTGTAGAAAAAGAATCGCTATATCTGTTTTACCTTATCTTTAATAGTGTATTAATACTAAAGCGTAGGTATAGTAGATAAGGCAATACTAATAGATATTAATAGTAGGAATTATAGCTTTATATAGAGCTACTACTACTTACTTATAGAATAAAGTAGCTTTATATTAATAATACTTTAAGTTACTTTTATACTACTATTTATATATAAGTAAATACTAAACTACTTTACTATTAAATATAATAAAATAGCTAAACTTATATTAATTATAGTACTAAAGAGTATATAAAATATTATTCTTTATATTAATAATATAGCCTTAATATATACTTAATATAGCCTCCTTATACCTTAGACTTATACTAAAATATTAATAAAATTAACCTTACTATTACTTAATAAGCCTATTATAGTTAAAAACTTAAAAGAAGTTATTAAATAAGTAGTAAAGAAAGCTATTAATACTAGAAATATAATAACTCTAAGCTAAGCTAGTATTACTACTAAAGGTATTATTTAACTACTTATTTAATAAATTTAGGCTATAATAATAGCAGTACTACCTTATATTTACTATAAAACTATTATTAAAGGTAGTATAATAGCTAAAGCTATATAAAACTACTTACTTAAAGAAACTATTACTACTATAAACTAAGCTATTAATATTAATACTACTATAATAGTATATTATCTCTATAGTAATAATACTATAATTATATTTTAGAATATAGCAAAGCCTTATACTAATAATATAGCTTAAGTTAGTACTACTTTTAGTTTAAAAGTAATATTAAACTAATATATATTTAGTATTATTATTAAGGGCTTTTCTATATACTATATATAGAACTAAGAGAAAGATAATATCCTTTAAAATATAATTATAGCTAATAAATAGGGTTTAGTAAAGGTTATAATATAAAAGCTATATAGCACTATAACCTAATCCCCTTTAATTATTACTATTAATAGAGTTAATATAGTAAATAAGCTATATTACACTAGAATTATTTATAAAGCTAAGATATTTAAAGCTAAGCTTTATAATAATACTATTTATCCCTAATAATGCTTTAGGTGCTTTAAATTTAGCTATATAGCTATATATTATATATTACCCTTAAGGTATAGTTACTATATATTTAGTTAGTATAAGGAGGGTAAATAATTATACCTAGCACTATTAAGAGCTATATAGGAATACTATATTAACTACTTAGGACCTTACTCTATATAATCTTATATATATAATATTATAAATAAATAATAGAACTATATATATACTATATACCTAGTATAGCCCCTAGCCTTTACTAAACCTTCTATACTAAAGAAAAATAGTTAAATAAAGGTATTTAGCTATAGCTAAAGAAGAGATATAAGTAACTTACTATTATAAGAGGCTTTGCTATAAAAGTAAGTTAGTAAACTATATACCTACCTCCCTAACACTAAACTAGAATTAATATAATGCTTATAAGCTACTATAGAGGCTTTTTTAAGTTAATAATTTATAGCTACTATAATACTAAATAAGCTTAGCCTAACCTAATATATTATATAAAGTATATAATAAAGGTTATATACTAGAATATATAGAAGAAAACCTACCTTATATATCTAGCACTAGAGTCCTAACCTAGAGCTAATATAATAGCAATATAGGAGCTAAAAACTATAGATAATAAACTACCTAACCCTAGCCTTAGCTACTTTTAACTTACTGCTTAAGGCAGCTATACTATAATTTATATAAATTACTAATATAGGCTTAAAGTATAGTTAATATATATAGATAAGGACTAGTGCTTAATAATATTAGTAGGATACTATATCCACTTAATATATTTCCTAACCTATAAATCTAATTAAATATTACCCCTCCTTAACTTTATAGTAGCCCTATCTTTAAACTATAGTATTTTTATAGAAGATTTTAATTAATACTACTTACTTTAAAACTATTATAGCTAAACCTTAATAAGGAGCAATATACTTCTTATACTAGTAATATAGTAATAGCTTAGACTTATAACACTATAGGGTAAAGTAACTTAAAGAATATAGGGTAAAAGGGACAGTACTATTAACTACACTTAGGTTACTTATAATATAAAAGCTAAATTTATAGGGGGACTAAACCTTACTAAATCTAACTATATCCTATAGCTTATCTATATTAGCACTAGCCTAAGGCTATATAGTAACTACCTACTTTATTTTAAATAGTTATATATAGAAGATAACCTTATAGTAGCTAAGGTAGTAATATAGTTCTACTATAACCTTACTAAACCCTTACTTTAAATACTTATAAAAATTAATAGCTATATAGAATAAATAATAGCTAAGCTTTAATTTATTATAGACTTAGTAGTTTTAAAGGAACCCTAAAGTAGTTTTAAGCTAAACCTATAGTAAAACTACTATACTAAAGAAGCTACCTAAAATACTAAAAGAGTATTATAATAGTAGTAGATATTTTATACTAAAGAAAACTAGTAACTTACTACTAATATAGCCTAAATATAGTACTAAACTATTAATAATAAAAAATATAATGCTTAGCACTTTATTATTAAAGTAGCTACTATTTATAAAGAAGACCTATAGAAACTTAAACACTAAGTATAGCTTTATAGTAAACTACTATTAAAATAGTAGTAAATCCCTACTTTTATTTAAGGTAAGGGTATAAATACTATAACTACTAAGTTATACTAAAAGAAAGTAGCTATACTAGCTAACTATTTCTTCCCTTCCTTTTAAGCCTAACTTAATAATATATTAAAAGATCTTAATAACTACCTTAATACTATAATATTTTTATTAAAAAACTACTTTAATACTAATAAAATCTATAGTATTATTAAGAGCCTAGCTAGCTAAAAGGCACTAAAACTAAATAAACTTCTAGCTAAATACCTTAAAGTATATAGCAAGCTATTAGCTAAAACCCTTGCTTACTTACTTAATATATACTACTATATTAGCTATTATTTAGCTTTATTTTAATAAGTAAAAGTTATAATTCTTTATAAACTAAGCAAGACCCTAATAAAGCAGTAAAGAGTAAGGGCCTAGCGCCCTATCTTACTTCTTAGTATTATTAGTAAAGTAATAAAGGCAGTAGTAGTAAGTTAGCTTACCCTTATAACTAAATTAAGTAGTATACTACCTAACCTATAAATAAACAATAGAGTAGATAGGTTAATAGAGGTTATACTAAGTGTTTTAGTAGAATTAGTATATATAGTATAGCATTATAGCAGTATTATATTACTACTTTAACTAAATATATTAGTAGCCTTTAATACTATTTACTATAAAAAACTAACTTATACCCTTATAGCTACTAGAATCCCTATATAAATAGTAGCATAGACTTACTCCTTTACTACTAAGTATATTACTAACCTTTATTTTAATAATAAATCTATAAGCCCTCTACCTATAACTATAGGTATACTATAAAGGTCTTTAATTTCTTTTATTCTCTTTCTACTTTATATTACCCCCTTATATACTAAGCTCTAGGTAGTATATTCTATACTTATTATAGGCTTCTTTAATAATATAAATATACTTATATATAGGTGTATAGTAAAGGAGATATAGAATTACCTTAAGGCTACCTAAGTAATTTACTAAGACTAGTCCTAAGAATTAGGTCTTAAGTTTAATCTAAGGAACAGCAAACTTATATACTTTACTAAGTAGCATACTATAATTATATTACTAGTCTAACTTAGCACTAATATAGTATAACTAGTTTAGTCTACTTACTTTCTTAAGGTATAGGTTTATTATAAGCTTTATTAAAAAGTATATTAAAGTTAAGTTAAGTTAAAATTAGTATAGTAGTAGCTTATATTTATATTACTAGTGGCTTTAACCTAGGGATACTTATTATATAATATATAACTCTTATATATATAGGTTATTTAAAGTATAATTATATATAGTATAGAATTATACTACACCTTTACTAAAGTTAGCAGTAAAGCAAGGGGTATAGCTAAGGTATTTATTTTTAAATAAACTAAGTACTTAAGAATAGTAATTAATATATTTAAGGTAATGCTATATACTTTAGTTAAAACTAAGGTAGCTATAACCTTAATTAACCTCTACCTTAACTATTATTTACTTTACTTTTATTAATAAATAAAAGCTAATAGAATAGCTAAGTATATTTATAGTGCCTATACTATAATAGTAGCTTAACTTAGATATAAACTAATACGCTAAAGGCATAGCTACTTACTATATTTAAATAACTACCTAAACTATATACTATTTTTAAACTAACCCTATAACTATTTATTAAAGCCCTTTTTAACTAAAGCGCTTACTTTAAAATAAAAGGACTACTAGTATTAAGAGTAGGCTGCTATATAGGCACGCTAGACTAATATTAACTATATAGTAGTAGAGCTTAACCTTAGCTTTACTTCTACTACTAAAGTAGTCTACCTTTACTTAGGCCTAACTAAGTATAAATCTATAGCGCTTATATAAATATATATAAAATAAATTAAACTTAATACTTTTCTCTTTAATTAATGCATTTCTAAGGTAGAATTACTAATATATAGCTACTAGGCTAATAATAAAGACTATTACTATATTTTACTATTTTATAAAAATTTTAACTATTTTTACCTTATTAATATAGGTATATATTTAGTATAAAACTAGTATAAAGTTAGGAAGGGTCTAGAAAATAATAAGCTAGTAACTACTTTTACTAAGTAGCTTATTTTAATAGAGTATATCCCTTAGTTTTAGCTTATAAAAAGCTTATAAGATTAATAAGCTAAGGATATTAAGGATATAATA
>SRPW01000169.1:0-34126 GCA_018360225.1 Claviceps pusilla | reverse complement strand
CTACGTTACTATAGCCTTATATTACTAGCCTTAATTTCTTATATAGCTTATTTATACCTTTCCTTTTAATTTCCCTTACTATTTAAGAGTAGAAAAGGCACTAGTTACTATACTCTTCTTTATTAAACGTAATAAATTTAAAGATATCTCTTACTAATAAAGTATTAATTTCCTTTTAATTAAATGCTTTAAATAGTTATCCCTTAGTAGTAATCTTTCCCTACCTATATAAGTTAACTACTAGCTTTTAGTTACCTTTCTCTTTTTTAGTAAGGAAACTTATAGTACTAAGTTCTTTATTATTTTAATTAGAATCTTTAGTATAATTTAAAATAAATAAGTGCTTTCTAGGTTTTCTATATTCTTATTACAGTGGTTCTTATAGTAATTAACCCTTATTTATATTAGTATTCTTTATTTTATCTTCCTTATCTTTATTATTAATTTCTTCTATATTTATAGGCTTTTCTATATTATAGTAATATAGCTTTATTACTATTAAGTAGAATTTTATAGGTTTATAAAGTAATTCTATAGTATAGGTCTTATAATTAGATAATAGTAATCTATAAGGACTATACTAACTTCTTTTCTTATGCTAAACGCAGACTTTTAATTATAATAGTAGTAAGTATAATAAGAGGGTATTTAAACTATTTTATATATTAAGGGCGTTAGAGACTTACCTTTATATAAGGTAATACTAAGCTTTATTAATAGCTTTCTATAGTAAAGCAGCTCTTTATACTACTAATAGACTTAAGGGGGAATTATATAATATCTATAAATATACCTTAAATATAAGTAAAGTTAGTATAAAGCTATTAGGTCTAGTAAAGTTATTAATAGCTTTAATAGCTATTTATAGTCTTTAGGAAAGGCTAAGGAGGTCTCCTACCTTATTCTTAATAATATTATATACTCTTTAAAGGGGGGTATAATATCTTTTAACCTTTTTAATGCTATAGTATGCCTTAATAGGAACCTTTTTTATATTAATAGCTATTTAGTATATAATATACTAGAATTCTATAGAAGTAAAGTTCTTTCTAATATTATAAATAATATTATTTAGAGGACCTAAATAAGTATTAATTTAGCACTCCTTTAATGCATTTTATATATCTTAGGCTTTTTACTTTTAGGGCTTAAGAAAGTGTATAGCTTAGAATATAGTTACTATATTAATAATATATAGTATAGGTTTATTATTAATTTAAAGAATATTAATAATAATCTTATAGTTAAAGTCTATATTATCTTTTAGTATAAACTTAAATTATCCTAGGGCTTTGCTATAAAGTTAATATTAATAATATTTATAGAAGAGTTTCTTAATAATCCTACTAGTTACTAATTTACTAGCTTTTTATAGTAACTTTATAAGTTTAGTAACTAAGGGATAGCTAAAATATTAGTATAATTAATATATTTCTACCTTTAAGAGGTAGAAAGTAGTAGCTTTATTAGGCTATAGAATCTACTAAGGGTATCCCTATTTCTATATAATTAGGACTTTCTTTATGCCTTAAATTAGCATATTCTTAAGGTTATTAAGCTTTATATTTATTTAATTTATATTAGATATATAAAATAAAAATAGGGTAGCTATATTAAGAATATAGAATTTAATAGTTTTAAAAGTAGTAGGAATATATAAGATTCCTAAAGAATTTACTAAACCTACGCTAAAGTTAACTATATATTAGCTAGTAGGCTTAATTTTTAGGTATAGTATAATTCTTTATAAAGCTATAGCTTATAGTGCTCCTACTATAGAAATCCCTACTGCTCCTATATTTAGTATAATTCTATAGAAAATGTCACTAGAATATTAGTTATTTAAAATAAAGCAATTTATCTTAGGGGTTTCCTCCTATATTATAGGGGTTATACTAAATAATTTATAAGTAGTTATGTTATTCCTAAGCATATATAAAAGGGATTTAGCTTAAGAAAAGGTTAGTTTTTTATAGAAATCTATTTAATTAAATAGTCTAAATAGATTTAGTGGTAAATATATAAGAAATTATGTAAATGTTAGCTTAGGGGTTATAGTATTACTCATTAGTGCAGTAATATAGGCATTTAATGCCTCCTAAGCTAAGTGCTTATCTTCCTTAGTATTAGTTACCTTAGGCTTTCCTTTATATTTAAAGAGAAATATATTAAAGCTATATTTAAAGGGAATTCCCTTATAGTTCTTACTCTTTTACTAGAAATTCTTAGCTTTTTACTACTCCTATTTTATATAGAATATTAACTAATATCCTACTTATTAATATATAAAATATTTATATAGAAAGTGCAATTTTTATAGTAATTAGCTACTAGGGCGCTAATTAAATAGTTATTTATATTGCTAATTAATAAATATTGCTTTATTGTTATCTTCTATTAGATTTAGTGTAGAAGTTAGCTATTATAATATTTTAATTAATTTATTAGCGTATAAGTATTTATAGAGGTCTTTAATAACTCCTTTATAAGTTAGAGTAAGGTTAAATACAGTAAGCTTATATTTAGAAACACTACTAATAGTAGTAATAAGCTATTACTAAAGCTCTATATTTACTATAAAAGCATTAAAGATTCTATAATAAATATAGTAAAGTTATTTTAGTATTTAATTAAGGTATTAAAGCTTAGTCTTCTTAGGGTTATTAGTAATAACCTTCTAAAGGGAAATGCTATTCTATTTAATATAATAAAACTACTAGTTACTTTTAGTTTTAAAGTAATTTCTAATAGCATTAGTAAAGTTATAGATTATTAATCCTTTTTTAGTAAGTTTATTAAAATAATAAGTAAGGGCATTTTCTTTTAGTATAATTAGAAAAGCTCTTACTTATAATATCTTAGAAATATTATTTTATATATATTAATCTTTAAAGATATTTATCTTTAAAATAATAAAGTTATATAGTTTCCTACTATATTTTTTATTAATTATATAGCTTTTATTAATTTCTTTAAGAATGTAGTGGATTTAGTTAGGGGTTAGGTCTATTAGTAGCGTTAACCCCTTTAGTGGTTTTACCTAAGCTTTCTGTATTAATAAGTCTAGTAACTTAGATTCCTTATAAATTTATTAATTAATTAATTAGGAATTATTAATAATGCTTCTTGCTTATAGGGGAATAGAAATTTATAGTTAGTATTATATAGATTAACTAGAGAACTAGTATTTAATCTGCTTTTCTAATGTATTAATAAGAGTAGTAAGGGAAGTAGTGTATTATAAACCTTTTATTAATAAAATTAATACACTATTAGTAAAAAGGAAATTTTATAAGTCTTTTTATAATATTATTAGAATTTATTAAAAATTATTAGTAGTCTAACCTTTAAAGTCTTTATAGAGAGCATTAAAGAGTTAAAGGTTTTTCCACTTTAAAATATTATACTAGTAGAGGATAAAAGCAGCCTAATTATTAATATACTACTAATCCTTACGTTTTTCTAGTATATTATCCTAGTATACTTTCTATTCTAAGGTAAGAATATTTATATATTTATATATAATCTTAGGAAGGGAATTTAGTAATATTTATAATAAAGTAGTATTAGGGGCACTTTATATAAGATTCCTTAACAAATCTTAGAATTCCTTATTACTTCTATGTAAAGATATCCTTATAATTAGATATTCTATATAGTTTTTAACTAGCTTTAGTTAAGATTTAGCGTTCTAGTCTTATAATCCCTATATAAGCTTTAGTATAATAAAGGGTTAGTTAGTAAGATAAATAAGGGTTTTCCTATAGTTAATAGTGTAAATTATAAAGAATTCTATATTTTAGAAGGTTAATACTAGCTAAACTAGTAAAGGAATCTAATTTTATTATAAAAAAGCTACGTTTTTAGAAGTTTAATACTAGCTAAACTAACGAAGGAATCTATTTTTTTTTAGCATAAATTCTCCCTATAAGTATAATAGGAGTTCTATTTTTTCTAAGTAAATCCTTACAAATCTATAGAATAATATATCCTAAGGATAGATATAACCCACTAATTAGTGTTAGTATTCCTTAGGATACTAGTGATTCTCTAAGGAATACTAGGTGGATTTAAGACTTAGTAACATAACGTAGGGTTTAGAAAGGTATTCGTAAAAAGGTTTAATTTCTATTACAATTAGTGCTATCTAAGGGGGCATTTTATAGCTAGCGTTAAGGCCACAAAAATGCCGTTAGATTCCGTAGTAAAAACTCTGCACGCACGGACTAATCAGAAGAGTCGGATTCCGCGGCTAATGTGGCCGCGAATCCGGCTCTTCCCGGCTGTGCCACGTTGTCATAGAATGCAGCGATTCCAACAGTTAGCCTTATATACTAGATCTATAAAAGGTAAAGTAATAATCCTTCTACCCTTTTCTTTAAATACTAAATTAACTAATTTAATAATAAATTTAGTTTTATTAGTAGAGTTATAAGATATTATAGGGTCTTTCTAAAATTAAATATCTTATGCCTTTATAATATAGCTTTCTTTAGGTAGCTAAACCTTAAATAAATAATATTTATTACCTTTTATGCTTATAAGGCGCCCCTTTTTTGCTCTAAAGGATATTTTCTATGCCTTTATACATTTTTTATTAGGGATTTATATATAAGTAATATACCTGTCAAGGCTGGGTATAGGATGTTGCTTAGTGGAGTGAAGACTGAGACACAGAAGGTGCACTGCGACGTAGCTGCTAGGTAGGGGGTAGTGCTTAAAGGTATAAATCTCTGCCCTATTATACAAATATGCGCGTCCTCTCTTTTATATGCCCCCTTAGCACGCTACTAAGTTATAGCAAGGGCACCACATGCCTCCTTCCCTTATGCCCTCGTTGGCACAACAAGCTAGTCCGCGCTCTTTAACTCTATGGTCACCAACAGTGGGAAGTGGCCATGACAATACCCCTATATACAAAGATTCTTAATTAATAAGTTATTAATAAGCCTAATTTTATTAAAGAGAGCTTATTATAGCAATTTTCCACTAGGAGTGCTACTTATTAGTAGAATATTTATAATCTTAGCTATATACTTTATAGTATAAGGCTAAAGGATATTAGGAAGCTTAGTACTAATTATTAACACTTAAGCTATATTTATAAGGGTTTTCCTAGCCCTTTTAATAAAGCCTTAATAGGTAGAAACATAAGGAGCCCTAGTGTAATAGATAATGCCTTTCTTATAGTAGTAATTTATAAACTTTTTACCTAGGAATTCTATAGTATTATTAGTATAGAAGCACTTTATAATAAATCCACTGCTTGCATTTTCTGTAGCAGTCTGCTATGCCTCTATAGCTTTCTATAAATTCTTATAACTTATAGTTAGAATAACCTAATAAAAATAAGTAAAAGCATTAATAGCATATAAAGTATAATTCTTACTATTAAATCCCTTTAGTTTATATATAATATAATCCTAGAAAACATACCTAAGAAAAGCGTTAATATTAAGTTATAGCTTATAATAAATAATTTAGTTAGCTTTTATAAGATAGTAAGCTTTATAATAAAAATTACTTATAGATATTAGATTAATTAATATACCCGCTTTTTTATATATATAGACTATTTAATCCTTTTTAGTATGCCTAAGTCTTTTATATAAAAGGCTATATTCTATATTTTTTATAATAGCTTTAGTAGGTAACGCTATAAAGTTAAAGTAAGGCTCTTTAGTATAAAGCTTTAGCACTATAATATTAGAAGCCTAGTAAAAGAAAGCTATAAGTTATAAAGAGAACTTTATAATTAGTTAGTTTATAAACTTATTTATAATAATACTAGCTTAATAAAGAAGACCTAGGGAAATTATATTAACTTCTACCTTAGGGGCTAGTTAGGCATTTAGTAGCTTAAGATACCCTTCCTTAATAGGTAACTTAACTATTTTAATTCCTTTAATAGTAAGGGGCTAATTATTATTAGTAGTTATTAGTCTAACTTCTATATTAGTATTTAAGTATATAAACTACTTTATTAAATTAAAGGTATAATTACTATATCCTATATCTAGGATATAGTTATATCTTATAAGCTTACTATAATTAATAGTAGTAGTGTAATTATTATTAATACCTATAGTTATACTACTAAATATACTTCCTACTTATATAATATTAAAAGAAGTAGTACTTTTTAGTATAAATACCTTTATAAAGCTCCCTTCTTAGGTAAACTTTACCTATATAGGTTAAAGTTTAGAATAAAGCCTTTAGTACCTATTTTTTATATATAAAGAGTGTCTAGCTAAAATTATATAGCTATATTTAAGAGTTATTAATTTTATTGCTTTTTTCTTATC
Source organism: Claviceps pusilla (assembly GCA_018360225.1). Taxonomy (NCBI): domain Eukaryota; kingdom Fungi; phylum Ascomycota; class Sordariomycetes; order Hypocreales; family Clavicipitaceae; genus Claviceps; species Claviceps pusilla. The sequence continues at coordinate 27,818 of SRPW01000169.1, read as the reverse complement.
TTATTTTCCTTATAAAAACCTTTTTATAAAGAAACTAGCTTTTTAATTCTTAGCTAGTTTATTTAATTTATATATAAAATATTTTAATATCTTCTCTTTCTTAAAACCTTTAGAACTATAACCTTAAATTTTCTATATATTATAAATATTAAGCATAGTACCCTTTACTACTTAAAGTATTTAAATAACCTATATAATATTAGGTAAAGTTATAATGTTATTAATCCTTTACTATAGATTTTAGTAATAGTTAAGCTAAGCCCTTATTAATAAGAATTCTAACCTTTTTAATTAAAAAAAGCTATTAAGTAGCTTAATAATAGTAATATTAGCTTAAAAGCTATAATTATTATAAATAAGCTATATAAGGTTTATTATATAGCCTTTATAGTCCTATCCCACTCTAAGGATATTTTTTTATATATATATAAATAGCATTTACTATACTAAATATATTAATAAGGTATATTTTTTATTAGTCTCTTAAGACTATAGAATTATACCTTTAAAGTAGCTAGTAAAGCTAAGAATATAAATATATATTTTTATAAAGATTTCCTATTCTTTAAAATTTTTAAAACCCTTTAAAGGTGTAATTTATATAGATTTTAGTATTAAATTCTTTATATAAAAAGAGTTATTTATATTGTAACTCTAGTTAGCCTTATATAGCTATATAGGTATATTTTAATTACTTATTATAGTAAGAATAATATATTATAAGAACCTTTTATTAATAACCTTATAACCTAGTATTTAATATTAAAGGATTACTAACTTAGTTAAATAGTTTATTAGTATAGGTAATACACTATTCTAGTTAAATTACTATATAGCCTATACCTATATAAAGATTATAAAGTTAAAAATTAGTAGGTTTATAATAGGTATCTTCTATACCTTAATAATAAAAAGAGAAAAAATTATAGAGTTCTACTTAATTATACCTTAGCCTAGTTAATAAGTATTACTTTACCCTAATTTACTATACTTAATAATTTATAATTACCTTTTTAATTAAATTAATAACTAAGTAGTTCTAAACTTTAAAATATTAAGACCTAGCTAGTAGTAAAGATAGTTATAGTAAGGGCCCCTTTTTTAAAAGACTTTATAAAAAATTCTTATAATATTAGGGGTTATAGTGTTTTATACTATAATAATAAAGACTAATTTTATACGCTTAAACGCTAAGGTTATATATTTAAATCCTTATTTATATATATTTTTTATTATAAAAAAGAATTAGTAAAGGGCTAAATAAATAAAAATAACTAATTAAAGGAAAAAAAGCCTTAATTATAAGGTTTAGGTTAAATATAGATACTAACACTACTAGTTCTATTATATATTTAAAAAATATATATACTAAATATAGTAAAATATAATATAGGTTTAAAATAAAGATAATAATAAAACGTTAAAAAATTTAGAATATATAGGGCTTATAACCTATTATATTTAGAAGGAGCTAATATATATTAATAATCTATCTGTTACGTGCTGGATGTCACACGTAAATTGGGGGTACTCACACAATAGGTGCGGTACGTTATAAAGTTATAAAGAGAGGGAACACTTAAGTTATAGGTAAGTGGTTAAGTGTATATATAGTTAAAGTTATTCCTTATTAGAAGAAAGGGGGGCGGAACCCTCCTATATATAGTAGGTTCTGCTATTATATATAGACTATAATAGGTCCCCCCTTTATAGAAAAAAATATAGCTTATTTTAAGCTATATAAATTAAGAAAGAAAAGAAAAAGAAAGAAAAGAAAGCAAGTTTATAGTAATTTACTTATAAAGTTAAAAAACTAAAAAGAAAAAGGAAATAAGCTATAGAAGTCTATATATAACTAGGTTATAGACTAATTTATAGAAGTTATATAAATAAGAAAAGGGAATATATATAAGTAAGTTAGTATAAATATCTATATCCCCTATAGAACTATTAAACCCTTTAAGGTTTACCTTTAGTATACTACTATATTCTACACTATTACTACTTACTTTTATTGCTTAAAGATATATTGCTATTATTAGGGGACTTAATGCTACTAACCTTATTAGCCCTAGAGTTATTAAGGTCTATAGTATAGCTCTAATATACTATTATAAAGTAGATATCTTTAATAAGAGAGCATTAAACTATAAGGTTAGCTAAAACCCTTTTAAAGATTTCCTACCCTTTATAGTTAGCTATAGTATTAAGGGTATAAATATTAAGAGTTATTACTATAGCCTTAGCTTCTTTCTAATATTAGGCAAACCCTATATTATTATAAAAGTATACTATACTAAAGTTAAGCTCCTGCTTAGTTTTAAGGGTATTTATACTATATTAATCTTTTTAGGTATTATTAGTATAAAAGTTATAGGTTATTTTATTAGCTAGTATTTAGATATAGGTAGTAAGTGTTTAAACTTTCTTAGTATTAATATAGAGAACCTTATAATATATACTAGTAAGGTATAAGCAATGCTTAATAAAGATATTAGTATAGTCTCCTACTAGTCTATAATAGGTAAGGGGAATATATTTAGCGTTAAAATAGTTATAGGTTTTAGTAAAATAAATAAAGAAATTAATAAGCTACTAAGCCTATAGGATTCTAAGGAGAATAATTCTATCTTAAAGGTTTATTATATTTTTAATACTACTTTTAATATAGATTTAAAGGTCTTACTTAGTAAAAGTTTTATTAATATAAATAGTAATAGTTAAAAGGAGCTAAATAAAGGTATTTATACTAAGTTTTATAATATAGCGAATAAAAGCTATATTTAGCTCTAGTAGGCTACTGTTTATTAGAAGGCAGTATAATTTATAAACCTTATAAAGTAGGAAGGTTCTATAGAAACTACCTTTAATAAGGTCCTTAATAGTTATAATATAGTATAATTTAAAAATAGAGGGTTTCTTTATTTATTCTACACTACCTATAGTATTAGCACTATAGTAAGCTTTAAAATATATATTACTTAGCTAAGTAAAGAGGTTAAGTATTTCTTTATAGTCTTAGTTAATTTTCTCCCTAATAAAGAGGGTCTCTTAAAGTAGTATTAGTATTATATAGCTAAATATTATAGTTTTAGTGTTAAGATTAAGGAAACCCTATATAGCTATATAGAGAAAATAATAGTTTTATATAAAAAGGTAGCTATAGAAAGGATAGTAAGGAGTGTAGTAAGGTATAAAGGAATGCTAATAATAGCAATAAAGAAAATAAAGGGAGTAACCTATAATATAAAAGTAATAATATTATTAATTAAAAGGAGGTTATAAGAAGGTTATAATAAGGTAAGTTTTTTTATACTTAATAGTATACTTAGGCAGCTAAGCTATAGCCCTAGCTAAGTAAATAAGGACCCTTAAATATTACTATATTTTATAACTTAAGGCAGGCGCTAGTATAAGTAAGGTTTTCTATATAAATAAAGATATAGTTTTTATAGCCTAAAGTTAAGAATACTTATATACCTTATTTACTACTATTATTATCTAAATATAGGTAGAATCCTATAGGGATTTTATATTTCTAGTAGTAGACATTATAAATATTAAGTAATTCTATTAAACTATTATATTTCCTACTAACTCTATTCTCTTAAAGTAAGTAAGTAATATAGAAATTAAAAACTACTTATACTTATATAATTACTAAAATTTTTATAATAAAGTACTACTAAAGTAATAGTGTAAGAAATAATAGGAGCACTAAAATATCTTACTAAAGGGATTAATAGAATTCCTCTTTTATAGTATAGTTATTAAGCTACTTATAGTAGCTAGCTTATATTTACTACATATAAAATACCTTAATTAGGGAGTTAGGGTCTTATCCCTAGTATACTTAATAGATTTTATTATAGTAGAGGTCCTAGGGGTGCCTATAGTCTTAGTAGTTTATACCTTAGCCTTAATAGCCTTTACTTTAAATTAGAGTAATTTTATAAAGGATTTAATAGTAGAAATTAAAGCTATTATAATAAACTTATATTTTTTTAATATAGTAAGGCAGGATTCTATATCTTTAATAGCCTTTATTATAGCTATAGACTTAGTAGCCTCTATAATTTTAGCGTTAACTATCCCTAGAGTGTTAGTTTTTATAATATTATAAATATTTATAAAACCTTTAATGCTATTATAGTGTTTTTTAAATATCTTACTATAGTTTATTATAGTGGACTAGAGGGCTGCTATAGCTATCTCTAACACTATAATGTATATAAGGACCTTATTATATATACCTAATAACTACTTAAATATAGTAATAGCTACTTAGGTGCTTAGCTTAAGGATTTTTATAAGATAGGACTTACTAACTATTGCTAAAAGGCCGCTAAGGGTCCTATTTAGGTAGCTAAAGGCATTGCTAATGCATTTAGTAATAATAATAGACTTCGCTAGGAGCTAGGAGGTTTAGTAATAGTTTTTATAGTTACCTTTGTCTTTTTAGATAAAAATTACTATTTAAAGGGAATTTTAGGTAGTGTAAATTATAAGGAGTTTTAATTTACCTTTAGCTTAAGTTTTATTGCCTTTTATAGTAGCTACTATAGCCTTAGTGCTTTAGGTGTTAAGTCCCTTAAAAATATTAATATAATAGGCTACTACTTTTAAGTATAGCTTATAAAGGGGATTATCTTTCTTAATGCTAAAGCTATTATAGCTAATTTTAGCTTTAATCCTAGTAAATTCTATACTATAGATATAAAGGGTGTCCTTAAGGGTCTAATCCTTCTTCTTAGGCCCTTACTTATTAGTATATTGCTACTTTATATAGTCCTTTTCTATATTAACTATAGTAATAAAGTTAATATTATTTAATGCATTATAAAGTATATATAGATTGCTATTAGCTTTTATAAATTAATAGAGGTGCTAGTGTATTATAGTATTAGTAATATGCCTTACTGCTTCCTTAGTAGTGGTTGCTAGCTTATTAATTAGGTTTATTAAGAATAGGCCTATTAAGGTTTCCTTCTTAATATTAATAGTATTATTTAGCCTCTAGTTAGGGTCTATATTATCCTTATTAGAGACGTCCTTATCTACATTATAGTTAGCTATAGTAGGCTAAGGTATAGCGTAGAGTGTGCTTAAAGAGCTACTATCTCTACTATAATATTTACTACTCTAGGTAGCTAAAGTGCTCCCTAGCTAGCTAGTTAGGATATTAGTCTCCTAAAGATAGGAATTAAATATAAAACCTAGTAGGTTAGCTAGGTTAATATTATAGAATTCTATACTACTTTTAAGGTTTAAAGCTAACTGCTTTAAAAGAATTATAAGGAATTAATAGTAAGGAAAGGGTTTAATAAAGGCTTTATTATATAAGTATAGAAAGAAATATAGGAGTTTGCTATATATATCTTACTAAGCCTTCTCCTAGCTTAACTTCTACTAGGGCTTAGTGCTATAATTAGTAAAACTAGTGTAAATAGCCTTAAGTTAATAGATTTAATATACTATAAAAAGCATTAGGGAGGTTAAGAGTTTAGATAGTATATTTATATAAGCTAAGGGAAAATATAAATTAAGTATAGATAACTATTATAAGGAAGAAGGCAATAGTATATAGATTTTAAAAGAAAAAAAAAAGAGAAAAGCAAAGAAAAAAAAATAAAAAAAGAGGGTAAAAAAGTATAGAAAAGGAAGGATTTTATATACTTTAATAAGGCTTTTATAAAAGTAAGCTTAAGGTAAGCTCTTATAATATATAGGGAGTTAGAAAATAATTAATATTTTTTACTAATAAGGAATTCCCTATATATATTTATAAAATTAAATATAAAGCTAGTATTATTAGGATTTATTAATTAGGAGGCGCTGTAAGGCCTTTCTTATAGTATTCCTTATTCTAATTAATAATATTCTTTATAAGGTACTTATTAACTATCTTAGTAGTGTTAATATATATTTCTTTCTTAGAAATCTACTAATTATCCTTAATAGAGTATCCCTTTTAGTAAATTAAGAAGTTAATATAAGGCTTCTTACCCTTCTTTTAAAAGAATTATATATAGTAATCTTAAATTCTTTTAATTTCCTAGTAGTTTACCTTTCCTAATTTAGTTAAGTTTACTAATAGTAGCATTAGTTTAACTCTTTTAAAAAGGTTTTTACTTTATTATAGTTTCTAAATATAAGCTATAGAAACTACTAAATAAACCTTTAAAGTTAATAAAAAGTTAAGGTAGAAAGAGAGAGGAGAAATTTATTCTAAAACCTTATATAGTTTAGCACACTAAGGGGACTATTTCTTTTTAAGCCTGCCTAAGAGCTTATATCCTAAGTGTAGCCTAAGGTATACTATATCCCTAATATTAATATCTATTAGGTTATACCTAAAGTTATATTAAATTTTTATAAGCATAGCTATTACTATAATAGTATACTTAGCCTCCCTTTAATATAACTTTTAAAGCATTAAGAGGTTAGTATTATTAGGATTTATAATAGATTTATTTAAATCTATAAAAAGGTTTACTACTATAAGTAGCTTATAGCTAAGTATAAGTTTATTAGGTAATTAGTTAATTAAAGCTATAGCTATATTATTAAGGTAGTGTTAAAGTGCTAGAAGTATTAAAGGCTAGGGGATATTTAGATTAGTTACAGTGTAATACTATACTATAATAATTATAGTCTAGTTTTTATACTTAGCTATGCTATTAGTTTATAGGTAATACACTATAGCTATAAGGAATTTTACTCTTAGCTTATAGAAAAGCATAGTTTAAAGGTTAGAGATAAACTTAGGGTCTTAATTACTAATAATTTCTTATAGTAGCCCTTAGTTAGTAAAGTAAAGTCCCTTAAGTAAAAGTTTAGCCTAGATTTCTACTAAATACTCCTTATAGCTAGAGATAAGGATTATTTTCTTACTAAAGAGATAGTTTACTAGGCAAAGTAAATTATAAGTAATAAATCTTTCTACTGCCTATATTATATTTATAAAGCTAACTTTTAGTATATTAGTAATAAAATTTAATAAAATACTATAAAAAGGCACTAGCTTTATTTAAAAGAGTTTTATTTCTTTTAAGGCTTAGAATTAAAGGACTGTATTTTCTTTATAGATATTATAGTACATTATATAGATATATATCTAGCTACTTATCTATAAAAAGTAAATAATAAAGAGCTCCTTAGCTATTCTCTCTATGCTAAAGTAGTAAGTATTATTATAAGTTAGCTAAAGGAGAGCCTTTATATAGTTTTAAGGGATATAAAGTTAGTATAATTCTTTTAAATTATAGTAGTAAAGAAGTTTATTATTTTAAAGGTCCTAGCTATATAAGGGAATTTATAGTTAATTTTAATTAGCTTAGTATTACCTCTCCTTATATATAGTAATACCCTTAATAATTTAGCTATACTTTATATTATACTAATACCCTATTATAATAGAATTCTTTAGATTCTTATTTATAATAGTAAAGGCTATAGATTTCTCTCTAAAATATATATAAGTATTAAGTTTATTAAATTTACTATAGTTAGCTACTTCTCTATAGCTAATATTAATAAGTAAGTAAAAGAGTATATTAAGTATTATATTTAAGGTGCTAGGGATATAAATAATATAGATTTTAAACTATAAGAGATAATTTATAACCTTAGCAAGCTTAAGGTTAGCTTTATTAAAATCTATTATTATAAGTAAGGTATACTAAATAATTCCCTTTACTAGTAAGTAATTAATAATAATATTTATAGGTAATAAGTTAAATTAGGCTATTTTCCTTAGCTTCCTTATTCTTTATATAATAGCAGTAACCTCTACTTTTATTAAGCTATACCTTTTCTTAATAGCTAAGGTTAGCTAGGAGAAAAATAAAATAAGGTAAAGTTTATTACTACTAATATCCTTCTTAGGGATATTAGTACTATTCTAATTAACTATTAATTAAAAGGTATATAAGCTAAAACCCTTTTTATATATATTAACCTTAAAGAAAAGAGGTCTTTTAAAGTTATAGTACTAAAGTAAAATCTTAGTATATAAAAGTTCCTAAATTACCTTAAAGGATATAATTTCCTACTTAAAGGGTATAAAACTTACCTACTAAGCTATATATTTTTATACCTACTTAAATAACCTAATAGGGAGCTTATTTTTCTTATAAAGATTTTAAAGTATTTTAGTCTTTTTATTCTATAGGGGTTTAATATATAGGTTAAACTAAGGAACCCCTATATAAAGGAATCTAGCTATTTTTATAAAGGTTTTAAGGCTTAAGAGTATAGTAGGTATTTAGAGGTTTTTAAAAGCTTTAATATAATTATTAGTATTAGTAATGCCCTTTATATTTATAATAAAACCTAAGAGTTAAATTAATAAATAGCTAATAAATAACTTCTTAGCTATAATATATAGGTAGTACTTCTTAAGGATTTTAAATATAATTTTAAAGTAAGCTAGGTGCTCTTTAAGGGTATTAAAGAAAATTACAATATTATTAATATATACTTATATAAAGGCATAATATTTATAGAATTACTTATTTATAAAGCACTAAGTATATACTAAGGAATTTTTATATCCTTATATTATAATATAGAATACTTTAATTCCTTTTTTAGAGATAATTACTATTTTATTATAGTGTTTATACTATACTAGGAGTTAGTTAAAGAAACTAGAGGCATTAAAGAGGGATATTTAATACTTTTTATATATATTCTTTATAATATCCCTTTAGTTAGGTAAAGGGTATATATTTAGGATAGTAATACTATTTATAGGCCTTATATTAATTATTACCCTTTCTTTATATTTTTTTTTAGTATTATACTAAATAAGAAAGCTAGGGTAAGGGCATAGTACCTTTTCTCCTACCTTAAGGTAGAATACCTTACTAGCTTTATACTTTTTATTAAAGATTTTATAAAATTTCTTAAAATCCTTCCTACTTAAGTAATATACTTATAAAGGTTTTAGTTAATTTTACTAGCTATTAATAAAATTAATATATATTTACTTCTCCTTAGGCATTAACACTACCCCTTAGTTATAATAAATATTATATTTATTTATAAGTTTAATAAGTTTTTCTATAGCTATTAAGTTAAGATTTATAATTTTAACGCTAAATTTATTTATAATAAATAGAATGTTATTAGGGTATATAATACTATATAAAGGGATATTACTATTAACTACCTTAGGGTTAAGGTTATTAGTAATATTCTTATTATCTCCCTTAGCCTTAGAAGGAAAGATATCCTTTAGTGCTACTAGCTTTTTATATCCTTATAAAATATTAATATTATAACTATAGAAAGCAGAGAAGGTCTTAATATTATTTATAGTAAAGTAGGAGTCTACTATATTTAGGCCTTAAACGTTCCCTAGCCTTTAGTTAGGCTTAATATAAATTAAAAGGTCTATAAAGTTATAGATTAGTAAGCATTTTACCTACCTATAATCTATAATACTATTAAAAATCTAGTAGTTCTTTAAGATAAAATAATAGATACTAATAGCCTTATACACTATATAGTCTTTCTAAAAAACTAGCACTAATTCTAAGCTATATAGCAGTATAGTAATGTAGTGTGTTGCAATAACCCTCCTAGTTAGGACTATATTAGTAGGGCAGAAAATATAGCTAAGTATAGTTATATTATATATAAATTAGAAAATAACCCTAGGGTTAATAAAGTTAATTTTAATGCTATAATTATATATAAAATCTATACTAATTAATAATTTTAATATAAGTTTCTTTATTATATTAGTAGTTATAGTAAAGTAACTAAACACTAACTTTCCTTTAGCTTTACCCTTAATATAAAAGTTAAAGGTAGTGGTTTTTATAATATAAAAGAAGGAATTTATACTATTTATAGGTTTAGGCTTTTAGGTTCTCTATTAAATATTATAACTATTCTATTAAAGCTACTCCTTATTAACTAGTATTAATAAGGTTTCTATATTAAGGTAGATTTTATAGTCCTGCCCTTAGTTATTAAAGTAAAGGTTTACCTTAAGATAGGTAGTTACCTTTCTTATTCTAGTGATTTTTAACTAATATAGCTATATAATAGCTTTAATAACCTAACTATTAATTAGTTCTTTAAATACTATAATTTTTTTATAGTATATAATAAGGGAAAATATAGGTTCCTTAGCGTAAAAAGTATTTATAAAGTTAGATTTATTCTTATTAAAGTTATTTTTAATAACTCCCTCCTTAACTATATAGTATTTTAATAATACTAGGTAGAACTCTTTAGCTTCTATATTTAAGTTATTTACTATAACTATATAGTTTATATTATTACTATCCTTAGGCACTTATTTCTTATAGAATTAGGGTTTATAGCTTTTATAGTTATAGTAAGGGCACTTAAAGGAGTTATAGTAATAGGTTTTAGCTTCCTTATATTGCTTAGGGGTATCTAACTTCTTAGTGTATAAGGTAGCTACTAGTATACCTTTATTAAAATCCTTAAGGGACTACTATAGGGCCCCTTTATAACCTTTATAGAAATAACTATAGTTAGGTTAAAAGGGGTATAATTAGCCTTATAGTTAGTAGTTCTTATATTTATACCTATTACTAAATCTATAATACTTTTTATAGCTTTATAAGTATTAATAGTAACTACTCTATTAGTATTAAGGTAAACTATAGCTACTTTTATAGTAGCTATTACACTAAAGGGGTTTATTCTAATAAGCATTAACGCTATAGTAAAGGGGATCCTTAGCTATAGAGTTTAAGTTCTCTATAAAAAAGTAAGTAGAAGACTAAATCTTATTCTTTTTAGCTTTATAGTAGGTTTTATTACCTAAGATAAAGTCTCTTAGGTCCTATCTTTTACCTTCTATTAAGTTAATATATATATTATAGTAGTTTAATTCCACTAGTTAAGAATAAATTTAGTAAAGTTCTATATAAAGTTTATAGTAGAGATATATAAGAAGCTAAAGATTAGTAAATTTCCTATTAGCTTTAGTATAAAAGAAAATCTTAGTAGCAAACTTATATAATAATATCTTAAATAATATATTATCCTTAGTAAATTTAGCTTAATTAAGCTATACTATAGTGTTCTAAATCTTAATACTAAATTCCTTCTTAATTATAGTAAATACTAACTTAAGGTTATAGAAAATTATAGCCCTTTCTATATTATTAAGATATTAATAGTACTATATATAGGCAGTGCTATAGAAGAGGTACTATACTTAGTGTTTAATTTATTTCTAGTAGTTAGAACTAATATAACTATAATAGTCCCTAACTGCCTAAATTTAGAGGCTAATATCTATAAAGATAGTAGATTTACCCTTATACTTAATAGCTTTACTATTAATATTATTTAAATTTATCTTAGGGTTAAGATATCTAATATTGCTAAGCTTTTATAAGGGTTTTATTAAGTAGTTTATAGTTAAAGGGGCTTAGATAGTAGGATTCTTATAAGAGTCTTTATTCTTAGGTTACTATTCTATAGGTATAAATAATAGTTTCTAAGTATATATAGTATTCCTTAGGTATAGCTTATTATAAAGTAAAGGGTTATATAAAGCCTTATAAAATTCCCTATTTATTAGGTATCCCCTAAGCTAAGAGGTTTTAGTATAGTAAGCATTAAGGGTTATTATATAAGCTAGTTATACTTATATACTTATTATTTTAAAGGATACTATAAGGTGCTATATATTTAAAGTTAAAGCCTACCCTAAGGTAAATAAAGGGTGTTAGGCTAGTTTTATAATTTACTAGTAAGATTTAGCTAGTCTAAAGGTATCTAAGGCAGTAGTTAAGTAAGTTACTACTTTACTAATTTCCTTTATGCTACTATAGTAGATTTTATTAAGGGCAGCCTTTTATTAGTTATATATATTAGTAAGAAATTACTAAAATTTATTATATATATTAAGCTTACACTATTACCCCTAAGTTTCTATTTATAGAAAGGGTATATATTTTACCTAACTATTAAGGGAGTAGGAGACTGCCTTATTTTAGTTAATTTTTATAGGATTTAATAGTAGTCTTAGAAAAGGATTTAATATACTAAAAGTTATATAAAAGTAGATTCTTATTTCTAGGATAGTTTCCTAGTAGGAGCTAGCATTAATATAATCCCTTTTCTATAAAAAGGTATTATTTTCTTTAGTATAAAATAAAATATTTAAGGTCTTTAAAGGTCCCTTAATTTCTATACTTACTAAGTCTTCTATTAACTTATTCTTTAGAACGTTATATATACCTATAGTGTTAATATTTTTTATATATTTTAGGCTATTCTTTAGTGTAGTAGTATTGTTTTTTAGTGCTAAATTTGCTTATTTAAAGAGATATTCTAGCTTAGCTTTATAAATAATACCTTTTACTATTTTCTACTTAATATTAATTATAGTAAAATCTATAGGGTTTTAATAAATAGGTTTTTTAATAGCTAAAGGCTTTAGGTAAATCTAGAGGTTACTATTAATATATTAATATCTAGTAAGAGTTTAAAGGTTCTTAATATTTTTTTATAATAAAAGCAGTCTCTTTCTATTCTTAAGGTTAGGGAAGTTTTAGTAAAAAGCCTAAAAATAGTGGATTTACTATAGTTAGTTTTCTATAATAAAGCTAGTAATTAGAGAATTTAGGCTAATAGGTAGACTTCACTAGTTTTCTCCTATTATTAATATAAGGTTTATAGTTTTTATTATTAGCTCTTATATAGTAAATAGGTATATAAAAGAAACAGTAATTACTACTACTTATTATATACTAAATATTATACATAAATTAGGGGTACTTATATAATAGGTGTGGTATATTATAAAGTTATAAAGAGAGGGAACACTTAAGTCATAGGTAGGTGGTCGAGTGTATGTATAGTTGAAGTTATTCCTTATTAGAAGAAAGGGGGGCGGAACCCTCCTATATGTGGCGGGTTCCGCTGTCATGTGCGGACCGTAACACTATCTAAGAATGCTCACACTACATAAAATGTATGGTATGGGCATATCTGGCCAGATGCCTGATATATGAGGCTAGACTAGGGCATCGTGGTCCGCGGGGTCCGAAGAGCTTAGGCTAAGAGGAACCTAGGGATCCCGCGATGTGTAACAAATGTACAACTATGGCATAGTCTTTTGTCGCCCCCCGCTTTGCGAAGTCGAATTTGATCCATATCTCCTGTCGTCTGCTGACTTGTAAGCGGCGGGGACGGGAAGTGCCCTGGCCTTCAATGGAAACCGAAAAGTTGCCGCTTGTTATTGAAGCTCTCTACACATATTCTTGGATGTTCTGGAAGAAGTGTTGAAGCCGGCAGGGCTTTCCTCTTTTTTTTTTTTTCTTTCTTTCTCCCACTCTCTATCTTTCACCTCTCTCTCTCTTTTTTTTTTTCGTCAAGGGCTTGTTGGCAACAATAAACACGACCCTGATCCCTTTGGCAGTCATAAGGCGCTAAAAAGGTACCGACAGGGATAACTAAACAACCACAGTAGGTAGTATCTAAGGTACTTTAATCTTTAAGGGAGCCTGATAATATTTAAAGCTACACTAGTACATTAGAGATACATACACTTATATCATACTCCCTTGTCCTCCGTAAGGCTTAGTGCTAGCTACTAAGGGAACCTTGGCGTAGCTTTGACGTACCTGCGGTCGGGTGGGTCCCGTGACCTGGGTGGCGCCTTATGACTGCCAAAGGGATAGGGTTTGTTAGCATGTCCTGTTCTTGACAATGGCGTTGCTGTGGCTTGGGTAGATCAATCATGTGGAGGCTGGCCTTCCTCGGGCCCCTGCTAGTCTCAATTCAGTATGGTGTCGATTGGCATGTTTCCCGCTCTGCCCCAGCCAGGAAATTGCGATACCTTGTCCTGATGTGACGAAGTATTACATAAGTATAGATTTGTCATATCTGACGATAGAATCCCTCTATCATCCGTGTGGGCGGGATGAAGGCGACAAGACGTCTGATACCACCAGAACGTGGCTGCATGACAAAGCCCATCAAGATTTGACGATTGTCCCTGATTTTCGCTGGCCTGCAGCTTGGCGTCGTGTACCTGCTCCCGCCACATTCGAGATGATCATGACCACATATACACATATACACATATACACATATACACATATACACATATACACATATACACATATACATACATGCAAGTTTCAGTCTCGCTTCCCAGATTTGATTTTGTTACCCCGCCGACCCAGCCAAATGGAGGCGTAGTACTAGCCTCATGATAAGGAAGGTGGCGGTGAATTGATTTGCGCTGCATGTTCCGTCGTCCGCCACGCAGCCGAGCTCCGTTGCTGGCAGCGGTGCACACATGCACCGACCAGACACGTCCATCCACAGGCAGCTGGCGGGCACGCCACCTACCAAAGTGGATAAGCAGGGGCCTACAGTGGGTCGAATGCAAGACAGGCCAGACCTCACCTCATCTCACCGCCTTTGAGCAGCGGGGCTCCACAACATACTGTGAAGCCCACATTCGTCTGATACATCAAGTCATCACCATCCATCTACCCAGCTGGATCTCCAGACCCCCATCCTCCCCCATTCTACCCCTTTCACTACATTGTCGTCTACCTGCCTAGTTCAATTCAATCCGAGTATCGAACAGCTTGTGATTCACATTCAAGATTATTTCAAGTGCCTTTTTTTTTTATTTCTCCCACCGTTCATCTCGATCACCTGGGCAGAAAAAGTCCTTTGAAACACTCAAATTTAAACCACTCAAAAACCAGAAAAGAAAAAAACCTTCAACAGATCGAGGCATTGAACCTCGATCACACCATAGTCAAGACGTTTTCCAATCTCCTTAACTCGTAAGTAACCCGTAGTGGCGTCGCAAGTCTCGGCCTCGTACTCTTTTTCTAGACTTGTCAATCAAGAATTGTCTAAACTGACTTGATGCACAGGATTCACCACCCGTTCGCAGGAGCCCGTTGCTCAGCCGCTTCCGGAGGAGCATCGGACTCGATTCAGACCCAGTAAAGGCAGAAATTAGACAAGAGGCCAACTCATCTTTCGAAAATCTGCTCATCGCACATCAGTACTTTTTTCTTTGCGCCAATTCTAATTCAAACCCGTCACGATGGCTCCTCACGCGCAAATTCCCTCGGGCTCCACGAACGGGGTGGTTCATGCCAACACCACCGCTGCTGCTCCTCGCACCACTTTTCTCGTCAATTCCCCCAACGTCACTTACACTGACACCGAGATCAGGTCCAAGTATACCTATCGCACCACTAGCGTCGAGACTGATGCCAACGGAAACTTTGTTGCGACACCCAAGGAGACTCATTATGACTTCAAGGTCGACCGCAAGGTTCCCAAGGTTGGCATGATGTTAGTTGGCTGGGGTGGCAATAATGGTACCACTGTCACTGCCGGTATTCTTGCCAACCGCCGCAACCTCGTCTGGGAGACCAAGGAAGGCCCGCGCGAAGCTAATTACTATGGATCCGTTGTCATGGCCTCGACTATGAAGCTTGGAACTGAGGCCAAAACGAACAGGGACGTCAATATTCCCTTTCACAATGTGCTGCCAATGGTTCATCCTAACGACCTCATTATTGGCGGCTGGGACATTAGCAAAATGAACCTGGCGCAGGCCATGGACCGTGCCCAGGTGCTGGAGCCGACCTTGAAAGCTCTGGTCAAGAAGGAAATGACCGAACTTGTTCCTCTTCCCTCCATCTATTACCCTGACTTTATTGCTGCGAATCAGGAAGACCGTGCCGACAACGTCCTTGAGGGCACCAAGGCCTGCAACGCTCACGTGGAGAAGCTTCGTCAGGATATCCGTGACTTCAAGGCGAAGAACAATCTGGACAAGGTCATTGTTATGTGGACTGCGAATACCGAGCGTTATGCGGACATTATCCCTGGCGTGAACGACACTGCCGACAACCTGCTGAAGTCCATTGAGCAAGGTCACGAGGAAGTCTCTCCCTCGACTGTATTCGCGGTCGCCTGTATTCTGGAGAACACCCCCTTCATAAACGGTTCTCCCCAAAACACCTTTGTTCCTGGTGCGATTCAGCTCGCCGAAAAGCATAATGCCTTCATCGGTGGAGACGATTTCAAATCTGGCCAGACCAAGATGAAGTCGGCTCTTGTTGACTTCATGATCAACGCCGGCATCAAGCTGACCTCTATTGCGAGCTACAACCACTTGGGCAACAATGACGGAAAGAACTTGAGCTCCCAGAAGCAATTCCGCTCCAAAGAAATTTCCAAGTCCAACGTGGTTGATGACATGGTGGAGGCCAACTCGGTTCTGTACAAGAAGGGCGAGCACCCCGATCACTGCGTTGTCATCAAGTACATGCCTGCGGTTGCCGACAACAAGCGTGCTCTCGACGAGTATTACGCCGAGATTTTCCTTGGAGGTCACCAGACTATTTCGTAAGTTATAAAAACCTGATGACTTTAAAGGACTCTGTTCTTTCTGTTTCCTCACATTTCCCCCCCTTGATGTATTGTTATTATTCTAATGTGTCCGTAGGATGTTCAACATTTGCGAGGATTCGCTCCTGGCCTCCCCTCTCATCATTGATCTCGTCGTACTCGCCGAGATGATGACCCGTATTCAATGGAAGGACTCTACCTCTGAAGGCGGCTACAAGCATTTCCACAGTGTTCTAAGCGTGCTCAGCTACATGCTGAAGGCTCCCCTTACTCCTCCTGGCACCCCGGTTGTCAATGCCTTGGCCAAGCAGCGTGCAGCCTTGACCAATATTTTCCGCGCTTGTGTTGGCCTGGAACCTGAGTCGGACATGACTCTTGAGCACAAGCTGTTCTAGGACTGTACCTGTCGCAGTCCTTTGTGGAGCAGAGCATTACCGATTCGAAAGAACAGCTGAGAAAGGCAAGAAATTTGCAACAACGCGTAACAAGCTAGTCTAGGGCAGCGGGGAAAAATAAAGGAGAGACGTGGGCATCTGCATGGAGATGTCGAACAAATGAAAAAAGTTTTCTCTCGCAAACCTTGAATTGGCCTTGTGACGTGATGTGCCTAAAAAGTATTGGCGAAGGGAGTGCACTCTGCACTATGTTTGCAGATATGACGTCATTACCCTTACCGATGTATTAAGGATTCAATGTCTTGCGATTATTTGATGCCTCTTGTGTGGCGCCGGGCGTTTTAATACACCAATGCTGCATGCATCCTGTTGGGTGCGGTAAGGCACCAAAGAGGTCACGGCATCCACATCTGCACCAATCCTCTTGGTGCCGAGAAGGCTACACCATTGTACTCGTCTACATTTCTTGAATCGCTGAGTGGAAGCTACTCACTCCTCCAGTAACTCACTGGATAAGTGATAAGTGTGGATAGGTACGGAGATGTAGCCTTCTCGGCACCAAGGGGATGCTAATGAGGCACTTTTAATCACTCGTAGAATTAGACTGTGTAACATATATTTAAGGATTCCTAGAAGCTACTTATGAGTAGCCCTATCATCATACTCTGAGCTAAGCACAGAGTACATACTTACGTATGTACCAGTACTTGGCTCAGTACCCATTGGCTCACTATCGCTTTCGTGACCTGGTTGGCGCCTTACCGCACTTTGTACCAGACCCACATTGCTGTGCGTACGTGAATGTGGCGCAGGCAGGTCGGCAGTGGCTGCCACCGAGTGCCATTAAAAAAATACGCGGCCATGATGCGCAGCGTCGCGCCACGCAGAAGCGCGTCGCGCGTCTCGAGCTTCCCTCCAACCCTCCTCCACCGTTCAACCACCCATCCGCAACCGCTTAATTGTCCATACGCAGCCTTCTTAACGGCCAGCAGCAGCTCTTATCAGACCAGGTTGCATATCTTACAGATGGTGTAACTCCGTTACTCTTTTTTTCTTCTCCCTTTTCTTCTTTCTTACAGACTTGATGAGCTGAACAAGACAATCTTTATCTATCATTCGTGCTTGAATCCCAGCGGGTTATCGTTGCCATTTGAGTACCAGGTGCCATGGCCTCTCCGCAAGCTGCCTCGGTCGCCTCACGTACCGGCACGCCTTGTCCTATGACGCCGCGGTCCAAAATCAGGGCTCTGCTGGCGACGGTAGAGAGCAGCGACGAAGAAGGAGGGGGAACAAAGGTCAAACCGAAACGACCATCTTTTCTGCAAGGAATTGGTCAACACAGAGCCCGTGGCAGTCCAAGATCAGTCCATGAGGAGGAGGAGGAGGACTCAGACGATTCACAGCCCGTGATCCGGCCACGAGGCAAGCTTGCATCACGGATGCAAGGCGCTGAGACGACAACAACCACGGGAACAAAGAGCCCAGAACGGGCCGTCGCCGCCGCAAGAGAACGCGTCAGAACCATGTTGTTACAGCACGATTCAGCGAACAAGGCTGGTGAAGAGAGCTCGGGTGGCGATGACGAGGACGAGGACGAGGACGAGGACCTTCCCATAGCCCCAAGACGTCAGAAGCGCCGTGCTGCTGCTACCGATGCGCGGTTGGGTGACTCGGAACAAGAACAAGAGCAACAGCAACAGCAGCAACAGCGACCCATGAGCCCTGGACTTTTTGTATCTTCGCCCGTGCGGCCCTCCCCAAGCAAAAGCATGGATGAGAATGAGGATTCTGACAATGACCTCCCGGCGCTGAAGTCGGATCGCTTCAAAATGCTTGTCGAACGCAAAAGACAGGAACGGCTGGCACAAGAAGCTGCCGAAGAAGCCCGCAAAGCTGAACAACGGGCTCGGCAAGAAAATCTTGCCTCGGAAATGGAGCAGCTTGCATCCGATGACAGCGACGGTGATGGGATCACGGACGACGAAGCCGGAAGACGACTGACACAAGAAGCTCGCCCTACCCGAAAGGCCAGCCGCAAAGCAATTGAGGAGATGAACAGGGAAACACAACGCTTGGCCCGAAACATGCAACTTGCGCACGAGGCCAAGACAAAGAAGAGAATTTCCAAACAAAGCCTATTTCAACGCTTCAACTACAAGCCAGCCGGTCATGTAGAGCCTGAGCCTCGGACACACAGCTCCAGTCGACCGTCTACTCCACATTCCGACGTTGAAATGAACGTCAACGATGCTGCCACGCCCCCAAGCTCTCCTCCTGCGTTCAAGGACATCCACTCCAGGACTGCTGCAACAGACACTGCCGTGTCGGCAGCTCCGGTGCCCACGGACACTGTGCATGCCAGTACGGCGCAATTGTGCAAAGACACCGAGCCTGGTAGTCCACGACGAGCCAACGGGCCTGGCCAGAAGCAACAAGAGATGCAGGATCAGAACCAACAGCAGAAGCAGAAGCAGACGCGAAGAGTCCGAGTTCGGCTACCCATTTTACCCGTCAACACGGCTCCATTGGATTCGGGCGACGAACTGCAGATCACGGCGACGACCAAAAATAAGCTTGATGTGCTCTTTGATAGCATTCCGTCCAAAATGACCAGTGAATCACATTCCATCCATGCCCTGCGGGCTCTAGCACAGGTAAAATCCCCCGGCAAGACAAGGCCGCGAAAAGACGACCAGTCCAGGATGACACCTGGAGAACTTCAAGCCTATCTACACCTCAAGGCACGACAGCAAGCTAAAATGGAGCGGGAACGCCGCCTGGAAATCTTGAGGGGTCAGGGAATTGTGGTCCAGACGGCTGAAGAGCGCGAGAAACAGGAACAAGAGGTGGAGGATTTGGTGGCCAAGGCGAGACAGGAGGCACAAAATATCAGGGAGACGGAGAAGGACGAGGCCCGGAGACTGAGGAAGATGAATGGCGAGGTCGATCCTCTTGCTTGGGATGATAGCGAGGATGAGGAGTACCGGGACGCTGTCGATGAGGATGCCGATGAGGATGCCGTCGAGCTGGATATTTCGGGCTCTGAAGACGACGAGATGGAGGGGGATGCAGAAGACGAGCTGGAGAAGGATGGCATTGCATCTGGCAAAGTCTTGTTCGACGACGAAGCCGACTCTTCTGCCTCTGAGCATGAGTATGCCGAGGCTCAAGAAGACGAAGGAGACGAAGAAGAAGGAGACATGGCTGTCCAACAAGCTCCGAGACAACGCAGAGCTCGAAACACCACCGTGCTGTCAGACGATGAAGGTGGCGTTGATGTGACGCCGAAGCCCATCAAGCTGGCCACACAGGTGACTCCTGCAGGTGCAGGCATTGTGTCCCCCGGTGCGCTCAATTCGGTCCTGCGATCTGCTAAGAAGACGTTCATTCCTGGATTCCCTGTGCAGGGTCCCGCTGGTTTGGGCCTCACCCAGATATTCGCCGGTACCATGGATACTAGCCAGACGAGCGATCTTGCTGACAACGAACCAACTCAGTCCATGATGCCCGATTTCGAACATTTCCCCGACTCCAATTTCTCAGCCACCGCAGACGAGCCAATGGAGGACATAATTATTGATTCCCAGCAGCGACAAGACTCGCTCGTGGCAACCCAAGCAGTGCAACTTAATCTCTCGCAGTCTCAAATGCACGGCCTAGACAGCTTGGTTAGCAACGGAATGCAGACGCAAATGTCCGAGATCATAGAACCTTCTCAGGACGTGGGCCTTCAGCAACACACTCCTCTGCGCCAAAGATTCATCGAGCCGCCCATCTCAACCATTGAGACACTGTTGGCGGCGGACAGGCAATATGACGAGCACGACATGACGATACAGGACTCGCCGCTTGTCCGCAAGGGCCGTCTTCGCAGGAGAATGGACATGTCCATGACCTCTGGGACTGCCATTGCCGAAGCAAGCGGGGACGGGGAGGAGCGGGAGCGGGAGCGGGAGCGGGCGAATGTACCCAGCCCACAAGCAGATGCATTCAAAGCACTCCAAGAGGTCGCCGCCCAGAAAAAAAAAGCGAGAAAGACGCTTTACACGGCCCACGACTTTGACCGCAAGAAGAGCAAGGCCAAGGCCATGGTGGAGGAGCAGGCTGAAGAATCAGAGGACGAGTATGCCGGTCTGGGCGGTGCGGATGGCGAGGACAGCGACAATGAGTCCACAGGGTCTGTGGAGGACATGATTGACGATGCGGCTGGGAATGATGCTGATGAGAGGAAGCTTGCGGCGTTTTATGCGTAAGTCTGGCATTTTATTTTTATTCTTTTTTCTGTCTAGTTCATTTTTCTTCTTCCCCCCTCCTTCTTTTTCTTTTTCTTTTTCTTTTTCTTTTTCTTTTTCTATTTTTTCCTTTTTTTTTCCTTTCTTTTTTTTTTCTGTTTCTTTTCCCCCTCTATTCTCTTTTCATCCATTCTTCTTGTCTCTCTTCTATGTAATCTCCTTACTCTATTAGTTTCTGTCCTTCCTCACCTTTGAGAGGAGAAAAGGACAATTTGCGTCCCCATTTATCAGAATACAAACTAACCTCAATTTGTAGCGACCGGGAACGCGTACAGGATGAGCAACAAGTAGAAAAGCTCTTCAGAGACATCACTAAAGGCATGCTGCGGCGCAAACGCGGCGCCGACTTTGACCTGTCGGACTCTGACTCGGATGGCGAGGCGCGCAAGCGCATGAAGCGGCGGCAATTTGCCAAGATGCAAAAGGCGCTGTTTGCCGACGAGCGAGTCAAGAAAATTGCCGAAAACCCGGGCAATCAAGCATTCCTCCGAAGCATCGAGGACCACGGCAGTGATGTGGACGAGATGGACTTGCTCGGCGGCTTGGACTCGTCATCACAAGCTGACGCGGATGATACACAGCAATCGCAGGGCAACGACAAGGACAGTACTAGGCCGGATGCCCGCACCACCACCATCCCGGATAGCCAGTTGATTACACACACGACGAAGCCGTTGGGCCCGATGGTACCAGAGAATCGTCCTCCGGCTCATTTGCGCAGAACCAAGAACGGCAAGAAGCCATCCAATATAGGACAAGTCCGCGAGACGCTCTCCAGCCTGCTCGACGAGCCGCACGGCTCCATCATTCCAGCCACAGAAGCCGACTCCGACAGCGAGGAAGAAGAGTCGCCGGATCGATTCTCCTCGCAAAGCACCAATAAAGAGAACCAGGCTCCTCCTCCTCCTCGTCGTCTTCCTCCCCATCTACCATCCGCGCCCACCACAGTCATCAACCGCATCAGTCTCAGGCGCCAATGCTCCTCCTCCTCCTCCTCCTCCTCCTCCGCCTCCTCCTCCTCCACCCGCATGGCATTCACGACCGTCGCCACCGCCGGCCCCTTCTTCAAAGTCCCTGCGCTGCTGCGCCGCGCCACAACCAACTCCTCCCTCGGCAGCACGAGTTCGGCCTCGTCCGCTTCCGCTGGCGCCGCCTCGGGCAGCATCGGCACAGCGGGTGGTTTCGGCGAAGCAGCCAAGATCAAGAAAGGCGCGGGGAAGAAGAGCGGCATTGGGGGATTCGCGAGGGAGAAGGAAACGCGGGTCTTGCTGAGGGAGAGCGAGCGGAGAAGGGAAGAGAGGAAGGTGAGGGGTGCGGAGAAGAGAATCGGGATGGTGGGGGGATTATTGGGCCGGGGAGCCTTTGAGTGATGGGTTGCAAGGGCGTAATGATATTTTTGAGCGGGACTTAATGAATCATTGTTTGCTTTTGAAAAGTGGAACCACCTGGTTTTTGAAGAAATGGAATTGTCAACGAATCCCAAGGGACAGGGCAGGCAGGACATGATATTTTTGGGTCGCATTCCAGGCGTCGGGGTACATTTCTGGTCACATGGGCATTTACACCAATAACGGTCCGCATAATTGAGCAACATTATTTTTTTTTCCTCTTAAGCAGGTAGTAATTTCCATCGTGCTGCAATGGTAGTGCCATGGGGGAGTGTAAGAATTTACGTGGTGTGCTTTGGGGGAGGGATGTGAGGACGAAGATGCTTAGAATGAAGGTATTAGTATCTCCTGATGCTGAGAAGACTACACCATTGTAATTATCTAGATTTCGACGATACTTGGCCCCTTTATGATAACTTCTTATATACGTGTGGATGTGTGGCCTTCTCGGCGGCAAGGGGATAATATATTATTGTTTCCTGAGGTTTCCCCTCTATGCGCCTTCGCCGTTCCCCTTTCCTTTTTCTCTCTCTTTTTTAGTGTTTGAACTATTTATTTATACCTACTTAAGTATTTAGTTGAATCTAAGGCTAGAGTATAATAAAAAGTAATGAAATAAGTAATCTTTTAATATATCTAAGCCGACATTATTCTTTAGCCCCCTTTTCCGCCATATGCTACACGTGACAAGAAGTCCAAGCTGACGTTAACCGACATGAAAGCTACATGATCCGCGGATGGACCAGGAATCCAAAACAAGCGTATGCAAAAGAGGCAACCTTCAAACTTTGTTTGATAATGACTGTTCAGGATTTAATCGAAAGAGCAGCAAAAGGTACTTTCATGCCAAGCACCTCAACTATTCATGCTAGTAAGACCTCGCCAAACCAAGCAGGCGCCGCAGATCAATTGGTTTGACGAACCAGTTCAATATTATCTTCGTCACGAGTGCCTGTATAATGAGGTTCTCTGCAGCCCTAGCAGTCGAATAGCAAGCCCTCGCTACCGTGTCGTACGAACTCCTCACTCAAGCGCATGTTGAGCCTCTGGTTCTAATGAGTTTAATCTAATTGTTTTGAACTCTTAGTATGAAATGCTCCGTGAGCCTTGGCGATTTCATAAACTACCCACGACTAGTTGGGCCGGAAAATCGTGAGCCAAGTAGTACTTGGCACTGGCAGTCTACTACATTCTTGTATAATACTATACTCACTACAAGCTCCTATTTGTGTGACCGATCTAATGTACGTGATTGTACTGTAGAAACTCTTTAAACGCAGGTCACAGCACTCATGGTCTCATGGATCCGTCTTACGTATATTGTCACGATCCCCATTTGCCGCGAGTTATCTCTAGTACCGGTGCCCCATTGAGCCAGCTCAATTATTATTATATCTCTCACGGATCCCCATCTCACCAGCTCCTCCAGCTCTATTAGCCATGCAAATCACTATCTACCCCTTTATCAGCCGAAACCAAATAAAGCAGCTTTCGTACGTATTCCAAACCACCCTATAACTTCTTTTCGTTAAAATAGGTAAAACTGTATTCACTCCAACAATTTTGTGGCCTACCTAACAACTCCACTAGTTGCAATTGAATAAACCAACAAAGCATTACAAAGTTCATAACCTCCAACCAGTCAGAACCAATAATGCAATATAAACTACCAAGAACCTTATAAGCACCCAAAAACTCCACCAGGACAAACCACTCGGAATCCCACAACACACCTACCAACTCCACCACTCAAATAAACAAAGCACCACAGCCCAGAATTTCACAATCCACCCCAATCTCACATGCCCTCAAAAAACCATCATACGGGACTCACTCGAGTATCTCGTGCCATATGTCAGTGTGAATTGAAATCTTTGCCCTTCACGACGGCTGTCATAACCAAACGTGCATTGTACAGGAATCATAACACTATGAATTTACAAGCTACTTGGCTGGCATTTACGCCATAAGACACGACTTACTTTTTCATGCATATCTCACACACACACACACAGGGAGAGGGAGAGGGAGAGAGAGAGAGATAAAGAGATGTATACATCTAACGCATTCAACTTGAAGCGATCCAAGACGACGGCTTTGAGAGAAACCATCTATACCGTAAATGAAAATGCCCACGCCATGCCAACCAAAGAAAGCAAAGCAAGAAAAATAATCTTCTGCAAGTCGTCATGAAAGTACGCTGCCATATGCAAAGTCTATATCCCAGGTATAATTGTGATGTGCAGCCAATATTCAGCCTTTCCATAATGGAGAAAATGCGAGACAAAAGTAAAACAGAGAAAAGAGAAGAAGAAAAGTGTCCCCTCAACTTACTTGCCCGCAAGCAACTGCGACGAGAAGAGAACTTGCAGCTGGTATATTGAAAGAAAAAAAGAAACAAGAAGAAAGAAAAAGGGAGGAAGAAGAAGAAACGGAGAAAGAAAGAAAACTATTCAGCCCTCTTTTGCGCAATGACAACAACAAAGTCGACCAAGAGCTTGGGCTCAGCCTTCTTGGCCGCTAGCCTGACGCGGGCATTAAGCATCTCAACCTCATCCTCTGGCCAGCCAAGGACATCGCGCAGTAGCACCGCTGTCATGGCCTCGACGCCTTCGACATAGTTGAGGGCCATCATTGCACCCACCTCCCTGCTTCGCGGATCCTTAGGCCAGTTTCCCACAGGAACCTTGTGAGTATGCTGCTTTACGGCCACGAAACCCGTCTCCATGGCCCACCGTTCCAAATGGCCAGTGGGGTCAAGCATTCTTCCCGTCCTGGAACACGCCTCCTTCATGGCCTGACTGAGCTGCAAGAACGGATGCGAAGGGTGGTGCTTAGCCAACGGGACAGCGTCGTCTGCGGACGAGGAGAAGCAGCTGGACAGTTCCTGAAATTCGACCCAGCCGCCTGGCCTGAGAGCATTGTACATCTGTCGCATGAGCCGCGGCCAATTTTTGATCGAGGCGGCCATGTATCGGCAGTGAATGTAGTCGTACTGTTCTGACTGGACCCAGTCGAGCTCGATGTCGTCGACGAGGAACTTGACATTGTTGGGCACCCATGATGGTTGGATGGGACTGAGGTCATTGCCCGTGATGCTCGCGGCCGGGTAGGCATCTCCCATGGCGATGGACCACAATCCCGTCCCTGTACCGATGTCGAGGATTCTCAGGCTCGCGGGCTGGATGGGTGCCAGGAACAGCCGGTCGTCGAGGAGTCGCGTCACGGCGTGGTGCAGCATATCGAGACGGTCCTGCTCGCGCTCATCGTTGGGAAAGCAGTATGATCCGGATTGGTAGGCATGATAGCGACGATTATGTTTCCATTCGTAGCGTGTGACGGAGCTGTATATCGAGGTGCTGGCACTAGAGGCTTCTTCCCCATAGGCTGAGTCGTTGTCCATCTGGGGTATGGAAGAAGGCAAGGAAGCCGAATGCCGTCCGTCACCTTCTTTCTCTGTTTGGATATGCGACAGGTTTTTGGTTTTTATTTTTTTCTTATTTTCTTTTTTCCTTTTTCCTATTTGCTCCTTTCCCCCTCGGCTGGCCAGGGCGGGGGAATATTGACCAACCCCGATCCGTGGCCCAGGGAAAAAAGGGGGGAAGGAGAGAGGGACGGGCGGGATGCAGCTGTTGTGTTTTGTGACTTTGCTGCGTAGAATAATTTTCACGATGTTTTGAGTTTTTTGAGTTTTTTTCTCCTTCTTTTTTCCCTTTTTCCCTGATGGAAAGTGGAATGGAAAAAGTCGCCGCCACTGACTTTGTATAAGTGGCGTACGCAGGGGATCCGGCTCAAGCCCAGGCCCAGACCCAGAACGAGAAAGGACGGGAAAAGGGAAATAGAACAGGAAGCAACAAATCCGAGAGCGGACCGTCTCCAGAGAACGGAAGCTGCGGAAGATGATGTAAAAAAAAAAAAGAACCCAACCAACCAACAAAACAAAAACGAATTTCAACCAATGAATACAATGCCAAGTGCCGAAAAGTGGCTTCCAAGCCACGCCGAATGTTTTGTTGACGTCGTTATGTATAAAAATGGCTATCGGGCTCCGGCGGTCTCGGAGGACAGCAGTCAGGGAGCGAAACAAAAAGAAGAGTTACAGTATGTGCAAAAAGGGAAGAACAAGCTGTAGGCATCGGCCAATGGGGCAAAAAAGCAGGAAAAACGAAGTCGATGCTGCTCGTCATGTGTGTACGCGCATATGCGTGCGCACATATGTATGTACGAATGTGGTGTGATGGTTGGCGGCGGCGGCCGAGGTTAGGGGGCGTGGACGGCGCGGTTGGGGTTCATCCACAGAATGATGGATTCGTGTATGAATCAAGACGAGACAATGTCCGGCCGGGGCTTTATACAGACGCGGCGCGTGACATTTGTCGGATGTCGTGGTGTCGGCCGCGTGTGAGTTGATGTTGACTCGGAAGTGGATGTTGATGCTGAAAGAAAAAATTGCGACAAAGAAAAGAAGAGCAACCAGACAATGGGAATAAAAGAAAGAAAGGTGATTAGAAAGTTAACCGAAGAATGTCAGATGAAGAAAGCCTTTTCTTTCTTGTTCTTTTCTTTTTACTGGTTTTTTACTGGACAGGAAAGCGCCGACGGCAAAATGACTTTGCGCTAAAAGGAAGTCGGTACTGAGGTGCTCTTTCCTTCCGTTTCCGTTTCCGTTTCCTTTCCTTCTCCCCTTTGATTTTTATTTTTCTTTCCTTTCTTCCTTTCTTTCTTCTTCTTTCTCCCCCTTCGCCTCTAGTCGTCGTCACCAGTCTGCTTCATCCTGGCAGCCAAGTTCCATCATTGATCGTTGCTTGCGCTTGGCTCCAACGGCCCGCCGGACAGGGCAGGGATTAATCATTGATGGATCATCTGGATGCTTCTGTTCCTTCCAAGGCCGCTTCCAAGGCCGCTTCCAAGGCCGCTCGCAGGGCCACTTCCAGGGCGATGGGCAGGGCGATTGGCAGGGCGGATCGAGTCGAGCGGGCCTCGGTGTGGTGCTCATCTCGAAAGCCACGTTGTCCACGTTCCAAGGTTGCTCATGCTGCTCATGCTGCTCATGCTGTCCATGTTGGCCCCCATTCCGCTGGCCTCACACCGCATCTACAATACAACCGCAGCACAAGGCTCGGCCTCCCATCCGCACCCCCCAGGACGAGACCCCCCCTCCAATGCCCTTCATTCTCCGCTGCCGCCCCAGGAACGCCGCAGATTGTCGCAAACACATGGCACTGACAAGGATGGGAGATGGGGCAAGGCAAGGGTGGATAAGGAAGGGCAGGAATTGGAAAGGGATCGGAAGGACAGGGTCAATAATAAGAACAAAAAAGGGGTGGGGGGGCGCCCAAACAAAT